>JBCJKH010012659.1:0-15641 GCA_039877255.1 Loriculus beryllinus
TCCCCTTGGCCTGGCCCTACATCCCTTGTCCCAAGCCCCTCTCCAGCTTTCCTGCAGCCCCTTTAGGCACTGGAGCTTCTCTAAGGTGAGCAAGTCCAGCTCTCTCAGCCTGGTTCCACTGGAGAGTGGGACATGGGCTTACATAGCAGATTCAATGTCCCAGCTGCTGTACTGGGGACCCTGGCCCCAGAGGAGCATTGTTCTCACCCTGAAGGGCTCTTGGTCAGAGGGATTAAAAGACCCAACACCCCAGGAGGTTCTTTGTTGCTCGGCTTTAGTAGTTAAAGGGATGAAAGTAAATGCAAGGCCCTATTCAGCCCAGAGACCTGTCAGCATTTCCAGGCCATTCATCTGCCTCTTTCAGTTCCTTTGCTTTCCTTCTAATGTATGTAGATGGTGAATGCAAATACCATCGTGAGAAAACTGACCTTTTGGCTGAATGTCACCAAGTTCTGCAGCAGTGGGAGTGTTTGCATTCAGTCGTTAGCTTTAGCCTGTACAATTATTTATATATAGCCCTGTTAAGACTCGATGGGATGACTCAAAAATGGTTTTGACCTCGGTTGTTCTGGTGGTTTGATGGGCTGCTGTCCTTAAATGTTGTGTTGCTGTCATCAGCACTGGCCTTTCAAACCTGGCATGTACCTGATCTACCACTGCCCTAGAAATGCCAGTGTTCAGGAGCTGGGAAAAGCAGCCAGCACATGAGCTTGCACCTCCAGGAGTGGAGGCTTCTGAACTCCATTATTAACATGGTATTTAATGTTGGAAACCTGATACATAAGGTATTGAGCTTGAAATCCCAGCCCTCACCCCAGGAGGATGGAGCTGGCATCACCTCAGGTGTTTTTCCCTTGTGGGTCTCAAACTGTTGGAAGGGAGAACATTCTCCATGGCTGGCATTCCTGCTGCTGCCTTGCTGGGAATGCCAATGCTCCCTTTGTCCTCAGGCCTCTTGCTGCAGCTCTGCTGAGTGTCATCTCTGCAGAGCCTCACATCATCTGCATCCTTTAGATTATGTTAACATCCATCCCTCTCTCAACATGGTCCAAGTGCTGGGCTGGAACATGTGTGTGTAGAGCAACTTATGGACCAAAAACCTGAAGTGAGCTGCCTAGGGCCAGGGCCAGGAGTCATCACCCCAGCTCTGTCCCTTCATCCTGACACCATCATTTTGACATCCAGCACCTCCAGACCCTTTCCTCATCCCCTTCAGCCCTGATTTTCCATGCCACAGCCATCCTGCCGCCTGCGTCTCAGCGACATTGCTCGGAGAAATGAGGGCAACTGCTGCACAGGGCTTTTATTAGGATTGCCAAACTCTTTCAGCATTTTTAGAAAGGGCTTGAAGAGAGGCCAAGTCGTTTCTCCTTCTTCTGTTCCTTCTCCTCCACCCCCTCCCTCGCCACCCCCCCCCCCCCTCTTTGCTGTCTGCGGATGCTTTGGGATGAATTAATTTAGACGTGTGGTTTTGAATGTTTTTGGCTCCTGGTTATGGAGCCATTCAGCGGATCCCGGAGCCTCCCCCACCGCCTGTTATTGAAGCAGACAGAGAGGGGAGGAGGAGATGGCAGCGCCCTGATTTGTTGGCTTGTTAGTTCTGCTCCTGCGAGCCCTCCATCGTCTCATGTTCCCGCAGGATGGGAGAGGCAGCAGCCGAAGCGCTCCTCATGGGCCGGCTGCAGGGCAATGCCCTGCGCCCAGTGTACCCATGCCCATGGATGGCATCACAGTGCAAGTGAGGGGGGTTTCTCTCTGTTGCTCTTTTGCCTCCCAGCCCTCCATCCCCGGGTCACCCCAGCTCTGTCCCGGGTTCCCCTCCGTGTCTCAGTGATGCATTCTTAGCCCCAAGGGGAAGCAGAGCTGAATGAGCAGCAGTGATGTGCACATGGAGACCTTCTCTTCAGTCCTTGTTTGCACCCTGGGCTGGCTCGGGCTGTGTCCCAAAGTCCTGCAGGAGTCCTGGTCCATGGGCAGCCCTGCCATGGAGCCATCCACTGCGTCCCATCCATACTGTGCATGAGGCTGGAGGGTTTGTAAGCTCTTTCTCAGGGATCGGTGAGCTCCAGGCTGGCTCTCCTGGAGCCTCTCCTATTGTAAGCAGAAGCAGAGATAACCACTAAATCCTTCTGAACAGTATTTCCTGCTGCTACTGCTCCGGGGGGTAGCACTGAGACCCTTTCATCATAGGAAGGGTTGTTGGAATTCATTATTTTCTCAGTGTTCTAGTTAAATTTTAAAAGCCCACCTGAAGCTCTCGTTATTCCCTGTCAGAACTTTCTCTGAGGATCCTCCTGCTCTGATTTCGTACTAATACCTAAGAAAAACACTATCTCTGTGCCTGGCTCGCTGCCACCCGGCCATGCTGAGCTGCAGTGAGCAGTGAAGCTGCTCCAGTGTATGCATATAGCTGGTGATGCCACCTCTCCAGGACTCCCCTTGCTCTGAGCTTGGGGCCCACGTACAGTGGAAATCTTGTATGGCTTTAAACCATCACCATGTGCCCACCACTGCTCTGCACCAGGCAGAGCTCCTCCTGGAGCTCTCCTCAGACATCTGTGCTTTAAATGGCGAAGGAAAAGTGTGGAGCCCTGATTCCTGCCATTCATGAAGTGGTATCAGGAGCTGGTAGAAAACTTTGGGTGCAGAAGTTTCTGAGTTTCGTTTGTTTCATCCATTGTACTCAATAGTTAAGCATCAGAGGTGCAGACACTTTGAGGGGCTGCAGTGGCTTTGGAGCCTTTGTTACTATTTAAGCTCAGATCAAGAGAAGAGTTGACGATGAAACTCCTGTCGGTATAACTAAAATGCTCCTGGGATTTACCCCCAGATCCCTGACTGGAAGAGGGCTGATGCTGGTGGTGGGCTGGGAGCTCACCACACCAACAGCCCCTGAAAGGGCTTTTTTTCAATGGATCTCTTTGGGAGAGGGTCAACACATCCCAAAACAGGGATTTTTTGGCCCCCACCTTGTCCCACACAGTGATGTGTGTGTGAGCACGCTGCTCCCATCCTGCATCCCAGCATCCCAGCAGCTGTGCCCCAGCCATTGCCTCAGGGCATGTTACCCCATGGTGACTGCAAAGAGCTTCTTGATCTGCTGCCCTGCAGGGATGGGGATCAGCTGCCTGTGGGGATGGAGCAGGGACACAGACACTGCTGAGCCAGCCCTGCAGACCCACACACTGGGGGATGCTTCCACACAGGCATTGCCCTGGAACACCGGCAGCAGGAAAAGGCTGTGCAAAGAGCTCTGCTGGTAAATACCCTCTGCTCACGAGGCCGCCAGAGCTGGGTCTGGAGGATACTTTAATGCACTCATCTCGCACAGAGCACTTGGTGCATCTCCTCCATGTGAGAGGGGAAGAATAGAGAGGTATGTGTGAGAGCAGAGTGATGCCAGCTCTCTGAGTGTCTGTGGCGGATGGCAGCGAGGCACTCTGCGAGCAGCCTGCTCCAGCTGGGCTCCTCTTTTGCAATTCCAGCGTCTTGTTTATCAGTAATTTCTATTGACAGAGTCTTTCAAAACACTTTAGGGTTGTTTACAGCATTGAGCAAGAACATCTTGTCTCATGTCCGCTTCACTCTTACAGACGATCCTGCCCCCCGCCAGCTCGCAGGAGAAGCAGCTCCCTTGCTCTCTGCAGACCCGATGGGCTAGGAAAGAACCTGTAAATCTATTTGATGTGATGCTCCTTCCTCTCTAATTGTTAACCAGTTTCTACAATCTGGGAAAAAGCACCTTTTCAGTGGCAGAACCCTCCCTGCCCCAGCAGGACTCGCTGTTGTGTGTGCACATGGTGGGAAGTGCTGGGAGCCAACGTGACACAACCACTGCACCCGGCAGTGCTCCAGCATCCCCACAACATCCATCACCTGAGCCCCTGCTCTGCTGCTTCCTCTTCACGCTCTGGCAGCCCCGGGCAGTGCTGGTGTAGCCAGTACAGGGCAAGAGCAGAGCAGCAGGACCTGGGCAGGTGAGAGGCTGGGGCACTTTGTGGTGGGTCTCATACGTGTGTGCTGGAGCCTGCATCGCCCAAGCAGTCAGATGAAAGCTTGCATGCGTTCGGCTACCCGTGCCGCAATGACGCTCCTGTTTGCACTCACCTCAGACGGCTGGAGTACTCAATTACTTCAGAGGCTGCTGGTTTACGTGCTCTTGGCTTTGATTAAAACTTTTCATCTCTCAGGCAGACATCAAAACGAAACCTGGAGATTTCCAGAGCTGCAGCGTGGGCTCGGGGTGTTCTTGCTGCTTCCTTGTGATTAGCTGAGGAGCTGCCTGCACGGCAGAGCAGTGGGGAGAGGAGCAGGAAGGAGGACATTGCACCAACATCCTCCTCCTGCCCTGCTCTTTTCTGTCCTTCCCACCTCCTTCCTCTCCTTCCTACCCTGCTCTGACAGCTTGTTCAAGTGCCTGAGCCCATCCACTAAACCCGATATCATTGAGGAGGGGGGGCACATTTAGTGAGCTCAGGAAAAAGGCACCAAAGCGTGCTTTAGCTTTCTGATCCCAGCCTCTGGAGTGGTTTTTAGCCACTTTGGTGCAGCCTTGTACCAAAATCAGTAAAGTGATGGAGGTCTTGGCAAGCGAAGGTCTGTCCTGATGAGTTTTCCCCATCCATGAAGGCATGGTCCAGTGCTCCTCCTTCTCTCCTTCATTAAGGCAGCAGTCACAACGGCACTCACCCAAACATATCCCCCTCCTACCTCCATACCTACTGCCCAGCAGAGATGCACTCATCTGGAAGGCCAGGTAAGATGCGTTTCCAGGCCTGTTTTCCACCGTGTCCCCTCATAAATCGCTCTGCAGGACAAATCAACTGTGCCGCTGCTGGGAAACTCATTTAAACACATAAAGAGAGAAAATAGGGGGGGTGTGTCTCAAGGAGGCTCCGACACATGGCATCTGCCTGATGAGAGCGGCTGTCAGGAGCAGGCTGCGTGGTGGATGCTCTCCGTGATGATAACTGCGCAGGGTGGATGAGCTTTCTGTCAACAACTTAATAATCCTCGTCTGCCACGATCCCGTGTCAGCCAACACTCCTGCAACAAATGGCTGATAAAGAGGAGGTTAGGCTGGGGAAAACGGGCTGTTTTGTCAGCACAACGCTCCTGTCAACAGAAAGCCTCCGGAAAAGCTGGCTGGCTCCTTTGGAGCTCTCCAGGAGGAGCCATCAGCCCCAAAGCCCTATCCCCACCAACAGTGGCTGCAGCAGAAGCAGCAGCAGATCCCTGCAGGAAGGGACTGAGTTTGTCCCATCACGTCCCATCACCCCGCTCACACTGCGGAGCTGGATGCGCTGTGGGGACCAAGGCTGGAGCCCGGATCTGGAGACTGGCAGGAGACCAGCCCATCCTCATTGCACAACAGGAGCAGTCCCATGGGCTTCCTCTGGGGAACAAGAAGGAATTAGTGCTTCAGGAGCAAATTCCTTTGGCTGCTTGAGGCCAGGGCTCAGAGCTCTGGAATGCCAGAGCGATAACACGGCACGAGAAAGGACGGTTAAAGGGGCTGAGGATGCAAACAACAACCCCACGACCTGCCCTGGGCTGCAGCCCAGCACTCGCAGCTCTAAGCTGCTGCTGTAACCACAAGGCTCAGCTTGGAAGGGCTGACACGGGGCTCTGGTTGGAAGGGCTGACACCCAGGGCTCAGGTCTTGGTGGGAGCTGGAGTTGCTCTACATTTTATGGTGCTTCCTCTGGCTTCTACGAGCTGAGGACCTGGCCCCAGCCTCTGTGGCATGGCATCATGAACCTATCAGTCACATGCCTTCGGTCTGTTAGAGCTCTGTTATTGAGATTGAAGTTAATTAGCTTAAAGCTAGCCTGGATATGTCTCCCTGTGATGCAATTGCATTTCTGACTGCAGAGATGGACTCTGTCACTTTCTGCTGGGAAGTTTTTGATGTGTTTAAGACAGAAAACATTTGTGGGCAGGTTTTGAAATGAAGGCAACGTTCGCCCACGAAAGCCAACCGCTGTGAAACTTTCTCTTTGTGGGAAACATCCTGATGTTAACATTTTCCTATGTATACATTCTTGTTTTTATAAAGAGCAGACACGGGATGTTCGTTTGAGTCAGGCATTTGCTGTATGTACGTACGACTCCATAGCTCCCAAGTCTTTTGGTGAATTCACCATTAGCTGTACCCACTCATGCTCTGAGCCTGCCCGAGCGCAGTCTGTGGGAACAGCATGGAAAATCAAAGTCACTTCTGCCTGGCTCAGAGAAAATGTCTTGCAGGCTGCCAGCGCCTGCTTTCATCCTGCTGCTTCTGCAAGTGCCCAGGGGAGTGGGGAGAAGGCAGAGAGAGGGCAAGTGTGTGATGTGGGAGCTATCAGCGCCAACGGCCCCGTGATGTGACGTGCTCACTGTCAGTGTAGCTCAGCCAGAGCTCACCCCAGGCTGAGGTGAGACCAAGCTGTGTCCTCGGTGCAACAGGCAGGTATCGAGGGCAGAGCAAGGGGTGTGCGGTCACACCATGGGTCAGGCTGCTCCAGGCTGTCAGACCACGAGCAGCATCAGGCACTCACAGCGGCAGCATTAGCACAGCTTTAAAAACTCCTGCCCCTTTCCTAGCACAAGGAATGGGTGAAGGATGGCAGTAACATGAAGCAAACAGTCCCAATCGCTTGATATCATCTGGCTTCACCCCTGGCATGTTCTAACTCTGTGCCACAGCTGGGTTTCTGTACCGAGCCCATGCCCTGCTTCCTCCCCTTCTGTCTCCCCATCACAAAGTCTTGCCTGCCTGATTTCATGCTCAGAAGCAGCATTGCTGGTTTAAGTGCTGGCAGCTGGCAACATTTTCCCTTGGCATCAAGCAACAAAGAGTCTGCTCTCCCAAGCCAGCCTGGAAGCCGGCTCTGCAGGTCCAAGCGCAGCGGTTCTGGCAGGGCTCGCTTGCTGCAGGAGTTTGCTCTCACCACTTTCCTTGGTGGATTCTCCATAACCTCATTTTCAAGACAATGACTGCTTTGAGCAGAAGAGAGCTCAACTTCTCAAGTGCTCAGCAGAATCACGAGGCTCTTCTGATGTCACCCTGGGCTCAGGAACCACTCCATCACTGTCAGGATGAGCCATCGACAGAGCGACTGGCACCGCTGGGCACCCGTCCTTATTTACATGGCTTCAACGCTTGTGAAGGCTCAGTCATTCATTTCCTGAATGGCTCCTTTAATGGAAAACATGATGTTTTGGGAAAGACACCAGGCCAAGCTGGGCAGAAACCTCTTCAAGTCATTCATCGAGGTGAAGCAACGTTATCTTCACATCCTGTTTTCTGGAAACCTGTTGGGACTTGGGCAGGTGCCCACATCCTGCTCCATGGGAGTTAGCTGAATGGTTAACTCATTTAGCCTCCTTTGGAGAGGCTGGTTTGACTCCACACTTCACTTCAGATATGTCCTTTGGTCTCATGGAAGCCAACAGGACTTCTGTACATTGCTTAAAGTTTAACTGATGTTTGCACGAGTGGCTGAATCAAAATGCAAACATTCAGCTGCAGTTCTTGGGCCAACAGTAGCCCAGCTTGAAACAGCATCTGCCTCTGCACTGGCACTTGTGAATCTGTTTTGCTCAAAGGCCTTGAGCATCAACATTGACTTCCTGTGGGGAGGAAAATGAGTTGCAAAGAGTCACCTGAATGGGCCAGCAAGAAAGGCCATGCCCATGTTCTAGCCCAGGGTCTGCATCCTGAGGGCACATCGCTTCTGGAAGGGCTGGGGTGGATGGGGAGGGACTGACAGACTTACACTGACTGGGTAGGTTTGTGATCCAGGCAGCATCAGATCCATGCAGGCAGCCCTGGAGCTGTCTGGAGCAGTGAAGGGAGGTCTCTGGAATGAATTCATTTGCATGGCAGGGTAATTTTCCGTCTGTACCCAGCACCAAAGTGGGAGCCCTTCTCCTAATTCTGGGGGCGGGAGGAGGCTGGAGCCTGTGTCTAACCTGAGCTCAGCACAGCTCCTTCCCTTCAGATGGCTTAAAAAAGAATGTTTTCTCCATTTTTATCCTTTTCTCTGCGTTGGGAAAGCTGCCAGAGGAGGACTGAGCAGTCTCTGTGTGCATGGATCCAGCTCCTTGCCAGGTAGGAGCCAGGCAGGGAGCAGGGAATGTGCCCCATGTGCAAGTCATGCATACAATTCACAACCAAATCCCAGAGCCAGTTCCCAGCCCCATGGCTGCACTTTGACTCTGGAAAAAAGGGGGCTTATGCCTATCGGGGGACCTGATCCTCCTGGGTGCCTGGAAAAGCTTCTCCAGACCCATTCCCAAGAGCAGGGCTGTCTCTGCAATGGCATAAACCAGAAACATGACTGTGCTGAACCAGGAGGTGAGGTTTAAAATAAACCCCTCATTTGCTGCATGGTATTTTCTGCTGCGAAGGGAAGCGGCACACACACGACCCTGGTTTGCTTTCACCAGGATCACCAGGATCCTCCATTTCTAAAGCAGTGACCGTAAAACTCTCCCCATTTTGGCTCCTTGCTCCTCTGGGCAGTGGGTTCCCTGTGGCACGTTCTTTTGTCTGCTTTTAATCAGTTTGAAATCCACTGCTTTAACGGGAACCCTCCTGGCTGCTCTGAACAAAACAGGGCTGGAGCTGCCTGGCTTGGCCCAGCTTGGCCATGGCTCTGCAGATGGGATGCTTGCTCTCCTGGCAGGAGCCACACAGGAGCAGGTTCTGCTGATTCCAGCAGGGAGCTGGCTCTTGGCATTGCCAGGGCATTGCTTCTGTCTGAGTATCTCTAAGCCCTTCGCGACCATTTAGTGCACGCTGGGCTGTGGATCTGAACATGGGATTGAGAAGACCACTGGGTCTTGGGACCAGATCTTTGCTCTGGTGCCATGACCAAAGCTGGATCACATTCTGGGCTGTGAGAGGGTCAGGAACAGCAAACAGATATCCCAGCTCACCAGTGATACCTGAAGCCATCCCAACACCAGGCCCATGGCAGGGAGATGGGGACCGGGGACCTTGTTTCACGGGTATTGATGTGGGTGGTTGAGGGATCCCATCTCGGGGCTGGTGCTGACCCAGGCGAGGCTGTTCTGGATGGGCTCTGCTGTGGGTTTCCACCACAAGATGCTCAGATCCTGGCACCGACCTGAGCCAGCCCTGGCCATGGCTGCGCACATCCTGCTTCATCACTGCCGCACAGAGGGACACGGAGCCTCCCGCACAGCAGACATGGGCGGCTCGGCCATCAAGTGCCCCAGCACAGGCGCCTGCTCTGGGGCGAGCGTGACAGCAGCGGTACCCACACACACTGCTCTGCAGAGGGAAACAGCCACCGGGGCCGGGCTGTGCCTGCCAGCTCAGGCTGCCGAGCTCCGGCTGGGATCTGGATCCGTGCTGCTGCACCCACAGGAGGAAAAGCCTTTGGCAGCAGCCTAACCCCTAACCCTAACCAGGGTGGAGATGGTTCTGCCTTTGGATGCTCCTGTGCAGCCTCCCCGTGGGAGCTCTGGTTTGGTGTCGTGGTGGTGTGAGGCAGAACTGCGTTAATGAGGGTGTTCATGGCTGATCCACGGGCTCCCCAAATACGTGTGCCAGGTCTCCTCGTTTCCTCAAGGCTCCTGAGGCATTTGGTGCTCATCTTCAGCCTCTCCTCTCTCTGGATTCCTGATGCTATGGACATTTCAATTATAATTACAGTGCTTCTGGATTCCTGGATATGAATAAACCTGCCTCCTCTGGGAAGGCTAAATCCAGAACCTCAGGAGTTAGGACTGGAGGACAAGGACTTGGAAAGGAGAAGAAAATGTCCCTGTCCCATGGCAAAGGCTGAGGCAGTGCAGTCATCCCAACCCAGGATGAAAGTCCCAATCCTGGAAGTTCTTCTCCTGAAGGGAAAAGTCAGCATTCCCTTTGCTTCAGTCTTATCTAAACATCTTGCTTTGACACAGCACGACAGCCTAGGACCATGCCAGTCAGATCAATGTGCTTCCAAGCCATCTAAAGGAGTGTGATCTTTTCCTGCTCCAAATTAAGCAGGAGCTGGTCCTTCCCCACAGCATGTTCTCGTGTTCTCACAGGAAGCCAAATGGCTGCGCTGGCAGGACATTGGGGCACCCTCAGAGCAGCTCTTTTCCTGTGTCCTCCCATCCAGACCAGGGCCTCAGAGGGAGCTGGGGTTTTCCTGCGCTCACATCCCAAGACTGCTGCTCCTGGGAGGGTTTTGGCCTTTGCTCAGCCTGAAAGCCAAACCTGTTCTGCATCCCCAGGCTCGCAGCTTCCCCTGCACCCATCACAAAGAGCCATTGTAGCTCCTGCCTGTGGCACGGCTCCTGCTGCGGCACAGCCATGGTCGGAAGAGGCGCCTCTTGCCCACTTAGCCGGAGATAAAGGCTGGTTTGTCTGGAGTGGGAGGGAAGCATCGGGAATGCTGCTGCCAGGTTTCTGGTGCGTGGTCGGACGCTGCTTTCACTGCTGGGGGGGGGGATTGGGGATGCATGGGGGGACTCTGCTCCCTCTTTCACCTCGATGCTTCTCCCCTTCCAAAGCTGCTGCATCTCAAGCCACTGGGATGGGATCGCTGCGATGTGCGGCAGCGCTGTGCCCGCCGGGATGGAGCAGGATGGTGCTCGTGGGGTGACGGCAGCCCCGGGCTCAGGCTGTGGGTGCATTCCTGGCCCGGGGCCCGGTGGGTGCAGAGGAAAGCATTCCTCCTTCTCCTCCTCCTCCTCCTCCTGCAGCCGCACCTGGGATGGAGGCAGAGGCCCCCTCCCTCCCCCCAGGCACTGTTTGTGTTTTGGTGTTCTCGCCCCCCCCAGCCCCCTCCATCCTCGGCTGCTCCCGAGCCCGATGCTTTGAGTGGGTTCAAAAACCCCCCCGAGCTGGGCAAGCCCCAGCGGCTCCAAACCCCGGCTTTGGCTGTGGGATGGGCACGGGTGCCGCAGCCAAGAAATGCAGTGGGGGTTGCTCCCGGGGGGTCCTTTTGTATCATCGTGGGTCCAACAGGGAGCAAACCCTCCCTTTGAATCCAGCAGGGAAAGCACGCTAGGCAGGGCTGCAAACAGCCTTTTTACATCCTCTCTGCAGCGGCTTTTGCTACCCATACATGCCCAGCGGGAGCCTTCTGGCACCCATCACCTTGAAGCTGGCCAGTTCCTGTCCGTCCCTTTGCCCCTTTGGGCCTGGTGGGAATCAGCTGAAGGATCCAGGTCGATTTTCTGTCTTGGTGCCCCTCTACTTCCACTGGAGAAAGATGCTTGTGAGCTGCTGGGTACCAACCTCACCAGGTGGTCCAGCATCCCCGCATCCTCCAGTGTCCCAGGCTCCCATAGCAGAGGGCAGGGTGAATCGGTCACAGGACACAGGACTCGAGTGCAGGAGGCAGCGGGTTCATCCCCTGCATCTCAGCTGCCTCTTCCATCCCTGCCATCGGCTCAGCTTGGCTGGGAGCACCCAGACGGAAGGAAAACCAAGAAAGCTTGAGCGTAAGCACTTACACATCAGTGGACAAGTCGCATCTGGCTGATGGCTCTGCCACTGGGGACAACAGCACCGCACAGCCTCTCCTGGGTGACACAAGGCCACTTCAGAGCAGAGCTGGCCCAATCCTCACTCGCTGCTCTGGTCCTGCCGTAGATGCCAGTCAGAAACACATCCTTCCAGGGTGATGCAGCAGATGTTGTCCTCCTGACAGATTCCTCCATGCCTGGAGTGCTGCTGTGGTGCTGGAGGTTTGGAGGCCAAGTGACTACAACCAGCTGAGCAGGCTAATACCCTGTAGAAATGCACTGCCTGCAGTGCTGTTTTCCTGTCTCACCAATGCGAAATTCACAGTAGAGCTGCAAGGAGGAACAGCGGGAAGGATCTTCCCCAGGACCCAGATCCCACTTAGGGCTTGCTGTGGTCTGTGTCATGGTGTGAAGCCAGGGCAGAGACTGCTAGCAAAATACCAGAGGAGACACCCAGGAGGGAGGCTGGAGCAGCCCGGGGCACGGCTGCACCACGGAGCTGTTCAGGGAGCTGCCCATGGCCAGGGCATGAAGCCCAGGCCGTGTGTGTCTGTCCTCCCTGGGTGTCTGTCCTGCTTTGGCTGCTGGAAGCACTCAAGTGCCCTTTGCCCATTGCCAGAGCAGCCCCAGACTTCACCCCAGGCAGTGCAGACCTGGTCTGGTGCAAACAGCCCAAGGCACAGACCTTGGCACGTCCCTTCCTGCTGCCCCTCACCATGCCCACGCACCTCCATCATGCCCAGTGCCACATCCAGCATCATCAATGGCCTGGGATGGGTGCAGGAAAACATGGTCAGGCTGTGGGCAATGACTGGAGTGCAGTTAATATGGAACAGCCCCTCGGATCATTTCCTGATGTTGGGCTGCTCCTGTCAGGGTTCAGAGGGACAGAAAGCTCCAGGGCTGGTGGGGATCTGGAGCTCATTTCACAAAGGCACTGCAGAGTTCTTTGGTCAGAAAACTGAAGGTAGCTTTTGTGCCATCAGCCCTGGGGGAGAGACCCCACGTTATAATGCAATATGGGCCTGGAGAGAATGCTTTTCAGTCCTGATTGGGTTGAAACAGGAAAAAGAAGGCAGTGTAGGTCCTCCAAACAAACAACGCACATGTGCTGCCATGCTGGAGGAGCATGTGTCTCTGATTTACATGAGTCTGGGAAGTGCCACATCCGCCTTATGTTTGGAATATTTTGGCTCTCCAAGGCCTGAATTTAACCCCTGCCCTCTCCTCCTCCTGTCTCCTCCAGCAGAGCCTGCAGCATCACTGCTCTTGCTCTTAGCCCCAGTTCCCCAGACGAGCTTGGAGCCGGAGCAGGCAGGAGGACGCTGACGGAGTGGAGGGGCTCCCTGTTTGCCCCAGCCTTGTGCAGACATGATTTAGGAGCCATTTCGTCTTCTTTCAGCATGGAGTCCAGCAAGTGTAAGCCCTGGTTGGTGGGACACTGAAGGATGTGGCACAGGAGGGGAAGTAAAGGCAGATATCTCTAGTGATTGTTCTGTGCTTTTCCTCTGTGTGCTTCCAGAAAGGGCTCAGCCTGAAAAAGGATGTCAAGACAGGAAGGATATTGAGTTGGCTTTGGCTCTGTCATACAAATAGCTCAAGTGACCTTTCTCTAGCAAAACACCAACTGTCATTGTATGGATTTGTTCTAAGGGTTGTCAGCTCTGGAAGAGAGCAGCCATTTCACAACCAGGAGGTGGGTGGGTAGATGGATGGATAGATAGATGGATAGATAGATAGATAGATAGATAGATAGATAGATAGACAGACAGACAGACAGGAGTGTTGCGTAGAGACAGAAATAGAGACAACACAGCCTCCACAAAACCTTGCTTTAAGTACCCTCATTTATAACATGGGTTTTGTAGGTTTTCTTGCCTTTGGAAGGGGACCTCATGTATCTTCACACCGTTCCTGAGAGTGGCAGTGTTTGCACAGCGTTAATGTCTCAGGCCTGATCCTGTGTTCCTTCCCTTCATGAGCAGCTCTCAGATGGATGGGGAAACTGAGGCACATAGCAGCATAGGAGCTTCTACAGATCCGGTGTCCTGCAGGAAGCAGAGCCTGCCCTGGCAGCCCTGGAGCCCCATCCTCCCTCCTGCCCCTGCCCCGGCTGCCTTGCCCGTTGTGGTTGATGTGGAAGATGTCACCTCCTGAAGGGTGGCGAACACCCACCCTCGGAGCCTGCATGAGTCACGCAGGAAGAGCCACGAGCTGCGAGGTGGGAGCTGGGCACCTTCCAGGAAAAGCCGGGCTGAAACCACAGAAGCCATTTCCTTGCAGACTCGAGCCATTATCGCCCTGCCAGGAACGGCTGCTCTGCACATGCCGAGCCCTCGCGAGGTTGGATTTGCTCCCACACGTCCTCACCGCGGAGCTGCCGCTTGCTCACCCTCTGGCCGGCTCCCACAGGGGCCTCCTGGCATGAGGACAACCACGGGACCATCGCTGCCTCATTGCCTGTCTTGCTCCTGCAGCTTCCCTGGATCAACCACCCCCCTCTGCATCGCTGCCCTGAGCGTCTCGGCCAGCTTTACCCCAAACCAGAGACCGTCCACTAAGAAAAATCACTGCATCCCATCGGAGAGTAGATCTCTCCTGTGGGCTGCTGTCCCTCCAGCTTAAAAGAGGCTTCCATGGCTCCAGGCTCTTCCCACCAGAGAACAGGAACTCTTGGCTCCAAATGCAACTTTCAGGATGTTATTTTCTCTTCTGGACTGAAATAGTCCCCAGAACATTGAAGGATTCATAGGAAAATGTTATTGGAAGAAGATGGGTGAAGGTGGCTGTTGAGGGACGTCGTTGTATCTCCTTGGAGCTGAGGCTGCAGGGGTGCAAATGTTGAATTGGGTAATTCATCCATTCCTCGTGTCCAGGAGGACTGAACCAAAGGGAAAACCCCATCCCAGTTCTTGGGACACATTATATTGCATTGCTTTTCCCAAGTGGGACTGTATGTACAGGCTCAACCAGGCAGCAGGAGAAACCAGTCCAAGAAATAGCTACTGAGAGGCAGCAGAGATTGTCAGAAACAGCCTGGAAACACCAGGACGTGAGGGATACTGCGTAGTGCATCTCCTGGCCTAGCCCCGCTCCCAATGGGAGATGCTCTTCTTTCACTGCTGACTGACAGCAGTTGTGTGCGCTCTATAAGCACTGGATGGAAGAGACACTTGCAATGCAATTATAATTTAAGCATAAAATATGTCACTTCTGTAGGATTTTGTTGTCTGGTGCATAATTACTTTATGGCACTATAAAAATATATTACATTATGATGCCTTGCTGTGCTTTGCTCAATGAATTTATAGCACAGTAATAGCATGGAGCAATATTCAAGACCATTGCATCCAAACTAGCATATAAATAAAAACTGTGTAAAATAAAGATCTTGGTTAAACACTTGTTTAATTCTTTCCCCATCCTGGCTGAGGTTCTTGATCCCTGTCTCATTCCTGTATCCTCACCAGACTGTATATACAATACCCTGAGGGAGACCTTTCGAAGCTCAGAGAAATCAGAGCTGTGTAGATGCTGCTGTCTCTAAACAACTGGGGGCAGTTTGCTGCAGGTTGACTGGAACTGAAAACCTTTCCAAACCGTCTCCCCAGGCAATATACTGAAAACATTTTCATTTCAAGCCCACTGAAACCTTTTGCTGGTTTAAAACCCCAGCCCCCTTCCTTCTGCTTTTGAGGTTCTCAGCATTGAAAGAAAACTCTACTGGCTTTTGAAGCAAGAAGTTGAGTCAAAACACCCAACCCCCTTTTGCCTTAGAAACAGGGAAGTGAAACCCTTCTCTGTTTTCCTCTCAGCATTCCTCCCCCGGCGTCTGCTTAGACCACAAGTGACGAAACATCCCCCCCTGAGCCCCTGCTCCCAGAGCAGTGCTCGGGATCCCAGCATCTCCTGTCCCGCACCACAAGGTCTGGGATGTTCGCATGGCACAGGGGTGCTGTGAATCCACAGCTGTTGAGCCTGCAGCTCCCCTGCACCAGGAACACTTCGTTTGTACTTCAAGTCATAGAACCCCAGCCTGGTTTGGTTGGAAGGGACCTTAAAGCTCCTCCAGCTCCAACCCCTGCCACAGGATTGCAGGGACCCCTTCCACTGGAGCAGCTTGCTCCAAGCCCCTGTGTCCAACCTGGCCTTGAACACTGCCAGGG
>JBCJKH010012660.1:0-10944 GCA_039877255.1 Loriculus beryllinus
ATGTGATTTGATTTGTAGATACAATATAAATGTTCACAGGTTGAAAAATCTAAAAAATGCAATTTTAGATTAAGGTACATGTGATTTAAATGGTATTATTTACTTATATGAAATATCAAAAATAAAAGATACTTAATTGTAGTTTACAACAAACCCCCTACATAATAGTACCATTAGTTAACCCAAAAAAAAACATCTGTTTGCATTTTTGGAAGAGTCCTTCCGGTGATCAGAAACAATAGCTCCATATTAGAAAGTCTTTGTCAATATACCAAATGCGTGCTGATTTTTACATTCAAATCTTAATTTTCATTCTAATTCTCAAATTCAGTGAGAATTATCTTCTTTAATAGTGATACAGGCAACAACACCCAGCAGATGATCAAATTAAAAGTCTGGTATTTTCTATATTACAATTTTGTGCAACAATATGCATTTTAATAAATTAAATATATTACAAATATATTATAAATTAAATATATTACAAATTAAATATATTCTAAATTAAATATATTACAATTTTGTGCCATAATATGCATTTTAATAAATTAAGTATGAACACACAGTATAGCTTCTTCTACACCTGTCATTTTAATTTCTTTGTTATTGACTGTGCTACCTTGGAACTTCGTATCTCTTCAACTTAGATTAAGGCTGCATATGCAATTGAGACTTAAGCTAAATACTGCAGCTTGCTTTGAATTCAAAAACAGATTTCTAAGGTAATAATTATCTGTTAAAGTTATTACTTGGTAAACAGCTCACTGAAAAATAAAACCTATTTTGTTTGGCACAATCCTTGTACAAATTCTCATGTTCTAATTTTGATATAATAGGAAAATGCCCATAAGAAAGTCATTCAAAAGGCAGAATATTGTTTTACTCTAGCAAAATTATTTTAATCTTGCTGCAAGAACTGTGACTGATGATGCAGGAAAGGCCACAGATACAATGCAATGTCACCAACATGAAAATATGGGAAGTTTTCCACTGTTTTTTTTAGAAGTTCAGTAGAGTGCAACTGCTGAAAACTGTAACTACTCCTCAAAATGAAAACCAAAAATACTTCAAGGCAACCATTCTGTTTAAATATATGTTAAGACAGCAATATCAATTTCTCAAACTAGTTTTCTACTAAAATTTATTGGGAAATAACAGTAAAAAATTCCTGTTTAAGTGTTAATCAATTTTAACTATTACTGTCCTGTCAGTCTGTAGCTCTGCAGCAGCGCATAGGAAATTCAAAGCATTTAGTCTTTCCAAACAGGGTGGCAATAAAGACAACACAAGTGATTACTAACTTGTGTTCTGAAGCTACATGCTAACATAAACCTTAAAAACATACTTTTAAAACAAAATAACGAACATTTGGGGTTTCTTATAATTCTAGACTAAGGAAAAACAAAAATGTGCTGCTAACTCAAAACTCTTACTGATTCTGCAAGTTAAATCTTACTCTACAGCATTAGTACCTGGTGATTAGTCCTTAGGTTATCTATTTGTTTTCTGAATACAGTTGTCCAAAAATCTTTGCAAATGAACTTCATAATATCTAGTTCATCCTTGAACCTGGCAGTATCTTTTGTAAACCTAAGAGATAAGTGAGAAATATATCAATAACAAAGGTATGCACAACTTGACCAATTAAACAGACAAATTGATACTATGCACATTATTTTTGAGGCCGTTACAGAGATTATTTTTTTCAGCGTGTTGTGGCATCACTTTGTATTCCTCAACTATTTTAACTTAAAAGCAAGTGTTAATACCTGCAACATGACAGCAGAATAAATGTTTTAATTATATGGCTAGTAAAGACAGTTGAAGTACAGAAAGATGCAAAGCACTGCATCACTTTTATCTTCAACTAAACGTCTAAACAGAAGATAAACAAAAAGCTCACACCTACTGCTTCAAAGGAGTCCTTCAAATGTGCAAAAAAGCACTATCGCAAAGGAACAAACATGTGAAACTTGTTCCCATTTCCCAAAAAGGGATCTCTTTCTCTACCTTATTTCAGAATTCTCTCCCTTTATCCTCCTTAAGGGTCTTCATCTGACACTAAAGCACCACTTTGTAAAATGAAAGCATGATTTCAGAAGCTCAGTCTCCACACCACCTCAGAAGGAGGGTGCTGAAGTTGGATGTGCATCCCCAAAGCGCCTGGGGAAACAAGGAGGCAACGTGCTTGGTTTCAAAGTTCCAATGACTCAAGAGAGTTTTCGAGAAACATAGTAGCCAATCGTAAAATTACATTTATGAAGGAGAAGAAAACCATGAAACATCCCAGAAATAGGAAACACAGTAAAGCAGGTCTACAAAAAATGCAACTAAAAGGGATTGTAAGCATTAAAATTAACCATACACCTTGACTCCGTTCTCATGACAGAAAGCGCTGCAAAAATACATACTCCAAAGCTTTCCTGTGGTATGCAAACACAGGTCCCCGCAAGAAGGAGATGCCAAAAGACAGGATGGGAGCTCTAGTAGGAGGAGCACACCCGCATCATTGCCCTCTGTCCACTCAGGGGAGCTGGCAGCTTTCCACCTAGCGGGCGAACCCTGCCCGGACCCAGCAGGCCGGGAAGAAAGGGGCACGGGCTCCCGCAGCCTAACCCCCCGAGGACAGCAGTGCCCGGTGGCGGGGGAGCAGGAAAAGGGGCACTGCAAGGGGCCGTCCGCGGCGAGGACTCACCTCTCGATCAGTCCCTGCCCGACACGGAAGCCCATGCTCTCTAGCTTAGTGGTGCAGCGGCCGTTCTCCTGCAAGAGACAAGGCGCTGCCGTAGCGTCAGCCCCGACCGCTACCGGACGGCTCCCCGGGCGGCCCCGGCCCCACTCACCCCTTCACCCTGCTCGGCGGCTCGGTACAGCTCCGCCACCATCTCGTTGTGCAGCAGCAGGAAGAGCGCCTCGTCAGCCATCTCCGCTCAGCAGCGGACTCCCCGCCGCCCGGCGCCGCAGCCGCAACGGCCAGCTGCCGCCAGAAGCGGCACTGCCGCCGTCGCCGCACCGCCCCTTCCGGCTGCACAGCGCGGCCGGCTGAGGAGGAGCAGCACAGCGGCAACGGCCGGGATGGCTCTCCCGGCTGGGGAACCGCTTGGTGTTCCCACCCGCCGCCCCCGAAGCCTCTCCTGAGGCAGAAAATGGGAGTTTACGTATCGGGTTTCCCGAGCCCGCTGCCTGGGGCGGTGGCGAGAACCGGGACTCCACAAGCAGGTGCCCTGAACGGGACTGAACCGGGGCAGGGGGGGCAAACTCGTCCCTTCCCTGCGGAGTTGCCCCTTCCTGCCTCTCTCCTGAAACCGGAAGGGATAGACGGGCATGGGGGGTTACTGCCTTCAGAACGTCACTCCCTCATTCAGCTTCCGCTTCCCGCCGCTGCGCGGAAAGGCACCGGCCGCCCGCAGGGGAGAAGCGCAGCCAGACACCGGGGATAACGGCCGGAGACCGGGTCCTACAGCCGCTGAGCGGAGAGCCGGCTGGCGAGGGCCGCTCCGCGCAGCCACGGGAAACGGGATGGGAGGCAGCGCCCACGTCGCTGCTCCCGGGTCCGCACGACACTGGACAGCCCGCCAGCCTTGCGTAACATCGCCGCCTATTGGCTCCCCTGGCACGGCGGCGCCTGTAGCGGGGCGGTGATTGGCCCTTATCTAAGCCGCCCGCGTGCTAGCTCGTAGGCCCCTAGCGGGTGGGAAAGTAGGATGTGTCCCAGGCGGGTGAGAATAAACGTCCTCCAAGTGGCTTCCTGATTGGGCTGCAGGCAAATGACGGATGTGAATGCTTATTAGCTCTGAGCTACGTCACTCCGGCGGCACCGGCGGTGATTTGTGGAGCTGTCAGGCAGAGGTTTCCGCTAATTGGTGGATTGGGATGCCAGTCTGCTGCTGGGCCCTGTGATTGGACAACGCCATCGGTGAGCGTTTTCCGCGGGACGTTCCCTTTCCTCTGGTGCCCGGTTATTGGCTGTCGGAGGAGGGCTGCTGAGCGGCCATTGGCTGCGGCGTCCTAGCCCGCCGCTGCCGGAGTGGTGGGCCGCCAGGGCGGGCCGCGCGTGGGTGGAGCCTCTTCTCTCGCTACCCAGCGGTGCCTTGCGCTCGGCCCCGTGTAGGCCGCGCGGTAGGCGGGATGGCGGTTGCGGTGCGCGCGCTTCAGGAGCAGCTGGAGAAGGCCAAGGAGAGCCTCAGGCACGTCGATGAGAACATCCGCAAGCTCACGGGGAGGGACCCCAATGATGTGAGGTGAGGCGAGGCGAGGCGAGGCGAGGCGGGCGGCGAGGTGCGGCCAGGTCAGGCCAGGCCGGGAGGGGGGCTGAGGGGAGGGGAACCGTGGGGCGCTGTGCTGGTGTCCCGGAGATGGGGGGAGGCGTGCGGGGCGTGTGTGGCGAGGGGCTGCCCGCACACTCCGCCAGACCCCCGCACCCTGCTCCGGGCAATCCCCTCTTCTCCGGCGCAGCACTGGGGGGGCTGGCTTGGCTGGCGGTGTCCGTTTGTCGTGGCGGGGACATAACGGGGGGGGGGGGACACGACACGGTGATGGCCGCGGGCACCTCTGGCTTGGCGAGCTGTAGCGCCCCGAGGAGGCGCCCTGTGGTGCGGCATGGGAGGGGGGCCGGGCAGGTACCGTTAACAGCGCCCGCTGTCTCTTGCAGGCCCCCTCAAAACAGACTGTTAGCCATCACAGGCCCTGGTGGAGGTAGGGGGCGTGGGAGCTTATTGCTAAGGTAAGGAGCTGCACAAACATGCAGTGGGGTTTGAGCCACCCTTTGCCCCGGCATTGCTTTGCTGTCCTTGTACTGGGTTGTCCTGTGTTTCTCCTCTTATCCCGTTGCTTAGTATACTGCTGTTTCAGTGAGCAGGCACCAAAGTGAGCTAGCGGGGTATTTGGGGTTATATGTTACCACCTGTAATGTAAAGTGCCTTCTTATTCTGAATTATAACAACTTTTAACTAATGGTTTTCCCTAACGTTTTCAGCTGTTAGCTTGAAATATAATGGGAAACATAAAAGTTAAGGGAGGTGTTACATGGTTTGTGGGACCTTGTCTCTTTAAAATCGTTCAAAATCAGTCTTTCAATAATTAGGAAACTGGTAACTGTTCCAGGAAGAACAGTAAGAGTTCAAGTTGACAGGAATTTTAAAGCACTTGTAGGTAAACCCAGTAGTGGTTTGTTGGGTGGGGGAGAAATGTGGAGGGGGTGTGTATTATTTTATTTTATTTCCTTTTTATGTTATTCCTTCTTTCTCCCATGTAGAATGGAAAGCCAGTTTTTGTTCAGTAGTTCTTTCTTAATGAAGTATATAGTGGATATTTTTGTTGAATTTCAATATTTAACTGCTGGTTAAGGTTCTATACATCTTAAGTTATTGCGAATATGAACACTTGAACATCATGGAGCTCCTTGTTCTCATGTAGCTACTTGATTATGTGAGTGCAGAAATTCAAGTTTAAATTAGTTGGTCCCCAAGCAATATGTTTAAATGCTTTATTGCAGTAGTGACAGCAAATGATGATACAGCTGAGTATTTATTGTTATATCACGACCATAAAGCCAAAATACAGTTTGATTATGCAGGTGGGACTGAAGTTAACCAAACTTATTCTGAGGTCACAAGTATTTTCTATTTAGGCGTGGATTCTCGGATAGTGGAGGAGGACCCCCAGCCAAACAGAGGGATCTTGAAGGGGCAACCAGTAGGTGGGTGTGAAACTGATACAGAGAACTTGCTTTATCAGGATGAGAATTTACAATAGTAAACTTAAAATACGTAGATTCTGTAACTGCTAGTAAGTGATGACTTTCATTGTCTTCTTTAGAGATTACATATTTAGGAGTTACTGGAAATAAATCTGGATTATGGTAATTGATTGTTATGAAATCTTTTTTCATACCTTATAGCAATGTAAAGATTATAGCAATAACAAAAAGATACAGCAATACAAAGATTCTTGGAATTTTCTTTTTTACTTTGTGTACAGTTGGCTACATGATGTTGTGCTTTGTAGTCCAGATTTGTTTTACAGTAGACACAAATTGAATTATGACTGAGATCTCCTATTCAATAAATTGAATGCATACAGTGTGACCGTAGACTCAGATTTTGAGCTTTCACATCTGGATGCAGATCAGATATGACTGATTACAGTGAGCTTCATTCTATGGGCACTTCAGTGCAGTGGTAGTTCTTGACTAAAGCAAGCTTTTGAAAAATTCAGAGCTTTTGAATTTTTGAGTTAATGCAAAATGAATATTGTAAAACAACTCTATCAGTAGTATAAAGTGCTGTGCCACAAAGCTGAGCATGAAAGCTGAAAATAACTTTTATTTAATACACTGTCTAGTTGTTCTTTATTAAAGCCTCAGTTCATCCAAATTCTCAGGTTGTAAGTGCTCTGCCCCGGTTCTGTATGGATTTGGCTGCATAACATAAATATTACTTCCATTTGAAAAATCATGCCAACCTTTATATCTTGATACATTTAAATTTGTCTCATGATCCCCTTATATCAGTATCCATTTTTAGAGATTTAGAAAAGTAAAACCTTTGGAACTTATTTCTTGGTTTTGATGTTATTTTAAAAAGTCAAGCATGGTAGTGATGTGGGCTCTTCTGCCTTCCTTTATTGTGCAAGTTGTATTAAAACTTGAACTGTATTCTCTCACTGATTTTTACCAACAGTACATTGTGTCTGTAAAATGTTACTTACTGGTCATGGGAACAGTCGAGAGAATTTTACTGGAAGTGTTGGTTCTTCTTTCTAGATATGCTGACTTGTATTTTTCTCATATTAGAACAGATGCTGTCCTAAATATATGTTCTCTAGTGACCGCTAATGATTTTTCTTAGGCTGGGTGGAGAACGTCGGACAAGAAGAGAATCACGCCAAGAAAGCGACGCAGAGGATGACGATATTAAAAAGGTAATGCATGGTAAATGGAGCTGTGCAGGAAGCAATGTACTTTTCTGGAGCAGTAATGAAGTAGTTTATTTAATTTGTTGTAGCCAGCGTTGCCATCTTCTGTTGTTGCTACCTCCAAAGAGCGAACACGTCGAGACCTTATACAAGATCAAAATATGGATGAGAAAGGAAAACAAAGGTATGCAGAAATCTCTTTTAAGTACCAACATGGTACTTATCTGTGCTAGCGGAGGAAGTAGTTTTACATTTTAAAAGTACTGTGCGTATGCTGTTATGTATCAGAGATGATGCTGAAGATGTACCATAGTGGTATAAAATTGATGTTTTGTTTTTTCGAAATACTCTCTCAAAATACTTCAGAGCAGTAGCAACACATTGTTCACATAACTGACATGAGTTCTACTTCTTAGGCCACCTACAGGAACAGGTTTGCTAGTGTTATTGCCAGTGATCATCCTTAAGTAAGACAGAAATACAGTGGTTATTTAATATTCTGGACTTACAACTGTCTTGGTACATCATTTATTTTGTTGGTTGAAGGAGGCTTTTCTTTTGTTTGTTTCTTGTTTGTTGGGTTGTGGTTTATTGGCTTTTTAAAGCAATAGTTTCAAGTTCCATCATATTTTTTTCCTATTAGTTTCAGACTCGTGTATACAGTCTAACTGTCCTTTTGCCTTCTTTTTAGATTCTTCCTACATCTGTCTTTCCCCCTCTCTCCCCCCATATTTCATTTGTGTCAGGGTAGCTCCTGAAAATTCTTGCTGAAGTGCAGCTCTATTGGGAAGAGGTGTTGGAAAAGCAAATTTGCAACTCTGTCCAACCTCCTAAATTCTGTCTTCTTCAGTCTGCAACTCTGCTGGTGCAATAATAACCCATACCTCAAATAAGTAGAAGGATAAGAACTGGGATAAGGAACTTTCTAGCTTCTCTGATAATGCCCACAGGTCAGTTAGCACAGCAAAGTCACTTTGCTTGCTTTGTTTATAGTTACAACGTTGCTAGCAGACTGGTGTTACTTCCATCACCAGTTTCCAACTTTCAGAAGGAATTTCAGAGTTCTTAATGGACTTCCTAGAGACTCAGGCATTAAAAGTTTGTTCCCTCAGAATTGTAGTTGTACTGTTTTGCCCTTCAGTAGTCTCTTGGGGAGATGAGAAAACCAGTGTTGGTCTCTGCATGACTTGTGGTATAAAAAGGCTCTTTAAAAGGACAGCATCCACTGGACTCTTGATTTTGCTCAGTGTTTTCTGGGATGTCACTCATATAGAGGTACCCTTTGAGTAAAGTGATCTCTGCGTCTCAATTCTTTATTTGTTTCTATTTCTGCTGTTTTAATATACAAGTACCTTTACATTTCCATGTCAAGTTTGTGTCACTGTAGTAGAGTAGTAAGGAAAGTAGCATTTCCTTTCTTAAATGAGTAAAATTTCAAGGCAAATAAGAGTCTGCCTCTTGCAGTAAAGAAAGATGAAATTCAAGCAGTTAGTTCTTGTTCAGAAGGAAATTCCTTGAAGAACTGGATGAGAACAGTTCTGGTTTCATCCCACAGTGCAGCATCTTGTAGAAGATACTGTTAGGCAGACTGTGACAGATAAACTTTAACTCCCCTTTGGCTCCATTTCTCTTTAATCCTCTGAGTGAGGATTATGTATGTTTCTTTCAGAAAGCCCAGTGACCTTCCAGTTCACTGCCTTATTGATGGCTCACACTGTGTTTATTCAAGCTGTTCTTCAGTACTCTCTGCTTTTGCATTTTTAAGTGTCTTACATTTCCTTAATGTCATTATTTCCAGATGTAAAATATGCAAGCTTAAAATTTTTCCAGTGCTATCTGTGCTATGTTATGGATAGGAGCTGTGTCTTACTCTTAAGCAGAATATGATATGTCACTGTAAACTATATCCTTGACTGTTGGCACAGTTGATATGTGTTCTATTGCTACTGGCATAGAGTAATACTGAGCCTTTAAAAATAAATGTCTCTGAGGTAGGAAGTTTCTCTGATTTGTATGGAAATAAAAACCTTGGGACTTGGACCTGAATCTCGATCTTCTTTTTTTATTTTTTTTTTATTTGTTTTATTCAGGAATCGACGTATATTTGGCTTGTTGATGGGCACTCTTCAAAAATTTAAACAGGAGTCCACAGTTGCTACTGAAAGGGTATTTATTTTTAGTTTTATCAGATTATAAATAATAAAGCAAAATTGTGTGGTTAAGCTGATTCATATAGGAATGAAAATTCCTCAGGCTGCAGGTGCAACAAATTGGTAAAAGTGCATGTAGGTTTTGGTCTGGTTTAGTTTAGTGGAATTGGGGTGGGAGGCAGGAAAGGGTAACTAACAATTTCATGACTTCACAGCACTTTTTCTGACCATTGCAGAAGTGAAAAAGCAAGGTTTTGCTCATTGTTTTAGTTGCTGTCCATATTTAAAACACAAAGTGAATTATCTTCTTGTTTTACTTATTTGGGGATTGTTTCAAAGTCAATGGAATTTAATCAGGTTAACTGTTTAATAGGCCATAGGCTAATTCCATAAGGGGCGGTGATTCAGTATTGCTGAAGCAGTGCCCACCCTGATGCGTTCCAGATGTTTAAATTATAACCAACCAAGTGTACAGATATATGTGGTTGTATCGTGCTATCTGTTTGACTGCAGATGCCTTCCCCCACCCAATATGGATAACAAGAATGCCTGCTTCTAATGAACAGACATGGAATTGTACTGAAGTGAAAGCTTTGCTTAGTGTAGTGGCAATTTCAAAGAACTTGCGTATAGGATGGCGGTAATTTTATTACTAGTGTGTCCCTTTAAATTGTGAAGCATACAGTATTTGTTTACACTTGGCCTAAATGGGTTATTCATTTGATACAAACCTTTAGATTAAAAACAGTGTTTGAAAGTTCTACTTTCAGCAGTCTGGTGGAAGCAGATACAAAGTCCTTAAAACCTTTTCTATGTAGTGTTAGCATATCTGGCTTGCTGTGCTGGTATTGATTTCTTTCAGATGTGGTATTTTGATATCCTGCTGTTTTATCTGTCTTGTGATGTAGCACATGAGAAACGACCAGAGTTTTCTGTTGCCTGCTTGCCTTTAGAACAAGAAAATATTGATGAGGATGGTCCAAAACCCAAGTCCTTATCTAATTTATAGTAGTATGTGTTTGCATAAAGAGATTTTGAGGAGTTACTGCTTTTTTGCAACATTTTTCTGAGAATTTGTGTAGACATTGTTCTCTTCATACGTAAAAAGCTGCTATAAATCAAAGTAGAGGCCTGAGAAGTGTTACAACATAGCTATTTAGTTGTTCAGGCACTAAAATGTGTTCTTTATTAGACAACTGTTGTACAGTCTGAGCATATGGCTGTGTAGGACATGCAAACAGGGCATTCCTGGATCTATTTCTCTCTTTTTTACCATTGGGGGAAAAAAAGCATATTGAAGCTTGTACTGAAAATTCAAATCCAAACTGAATGATAAAAAAGCAGACAGAAATAGGGCCCTGTAATTTTATACTTAGCCCACAAAGAATGAGGTACCAGCATTTTCTTCCATTTTTTCTTCCATTATTTGTAGTTTAGGAGATGCTTCTTCATGGGTCTTTAGGAATGCCTTTAATGGTATAAATAAAATTTTTAAGAGGCCCAAACGAGAACACTTTCTTGATTTAGAAAAAATATTTAAGATATTTCTTTGTTTATTTTAGCAAAAGAGACGCCAAGAAATTGAACAAAAACTTGAAGTGCAGGCAGAGGAAGAAAGAAAGCAAGTTGAAAATGAAAGGCGAGAACTGTTTGAGGAAAGACGTGCTAAACAGACAGAGCTGCGGTTACTGGAGCAAAAAGTTGAGCTTGCCCAGTTGGTGAGTTCTAGTTTTGCTCTTGATCTTTGGTTGATGAGAAAATGAACAGGAGCCGGCTTCAGTGTGCGCTTGCAGCCCAGAAAGCAACCGTATCCTGGGCTGCATCAAAGGGAGCGTGACCAGCAGGTCGAAGGAGGTGATCCTGCCCCTCTACTCTGCTC
>JBCJKH010012669.1:0-12267 GCA_039877255.1 Loriculus beryllinus
GAACTGATTTCCAGCTGGTGTACTTCCTGCATGTACCAGGGCTGTTTTTCCCCAGAGAGAGGTCTTTGCCTTTCTCTTTGTTGAACTTCCTGAGATTCCTCTTGGTCCATTTTACCAGCCTATCTGGATTGCTCTGGTATGTTTAACACCTTCGCTTTCTCTTCCACCATTGAAATTAGGGAGGCATAATATCTTTCACATCAAAAAATAGAAAAAATCCCAATCTAATTTCGTGTCAGAAACTCTCAAACAACTCATTGCTGAATTTGACAAGCAACTTGGGCATGAGTTATTAATGAAGCTGGCATAAAGTAGATAGGAAGTCAATAGGATACACATACTAATTAAAATGCAAAGTTTGCATTGTTTTTAAATAATGCTATTGGGATGCAGGATGCTGGTTCTGAATACAGTTTAAGAAACAAGCCAATAACAACTACAAACAGCAGATAATAGGATTTTTATTTTTTTTTTGGCCATTAGAGATAGTGAGGAAAACCTCATGGAAAAAAAGAGATTTTTCTTTTTAAATTTAGGATTATTATTTCTTCTCATGGCAGTTTTTTATTATGATAAAATTGATCGATCAGAACCCAATCAAAACCAAAATGAATGATTACAAATGCTGACAAGATCCATGTGTGCACATGTTTTTCTGTGAATGTAATTTGCATGATATTATGTAATTTGTAGTCAAAGTCAGTGGGGCTGTGCTAACCTCCTTTCTACACTGACAACCATATCTTCCTACCATAGCATATCATAAAGATTAATTATCTTCCATTCCTTATTTCAGTCATTTATCATTTTTAACCTCACCATCAAATATATAAATGTTCCTTTCAGATTTTACTATTTTAGATTTTACTGTTTCAGCACACATAACACATAAAACAAAAGTGCTGAGCCCTTTACAGATGGAATATTTTCTGAGTTGCAAATACTATAAGGGAAATGGTGAACAAGAAGGAGCTTTCAGTGTGTCTTCAAGGAAATTCCCAGCATGACTACTTACGCAATTAGGTATTTTTATGAATTTGCCTTGAATCTCTTGGCAAACCAAATGTTTTCTAACACAGATGTTAGTGTTGAATTAATAAAAAAGGTGTTCCATATTATGAAGGAAGAGAGTTTTCATTCTGGTAGCAGCTCACAAAACTAGTTTCAATCTGTTCATTAATTTACTCCTTCCTAGAAACAAACTCTAACGTATGAAATTTCATAAGTTCATAAGAAGATGACGTCTTCTCCTGCGGCCCTGCACCAAGGGGGAAGAGGTCTAACACACCCAAGAGACGCATCAAGTGTTTCCAGCTTCCATTCCTTCCCTGGTGCATTCCTGGGAAACCACAGCTTTCAGATACTCAGTGCTATGGGTTAGAAATAGATTCCTGGTTTATCCCTGATGAAATAAAGTGGCATGTGGAAGAGTTTACACAGATCCAGAAAGATCCAATGAAAGAAAGTTCTCTTGGGAGAAAAAATAAAAATGGAAAAAGAGAAAAGAGTTTCTAAGCAGCATCTGATTATAAAATTAGGTAGCACCTGTGTGCTGGTTCATTGCATTGTGAGGATCACCCGGCTAGATGAGAAAATACTGCAGTCTCTGCTATGGTTTCAGACAAAATAATTTCAATTCTAGTCATTTTCTATACAAAGTACCCATAAATGAAGGGTCTTTTAAACAGCAGCAGCAATCCAACTTGTGCTCATTGTACAGTGGTTGCTGTTGCTAGGGTTTTATTTACACAGCAGAGTGCATAATAAATTCATAGACTGTAGAGTGCAGGAGTATTCATGTTGAGTATCTGCCAGTGCATCCGCACTGTTTGGGCATGATTGCAGTGAGAATTTTCCTGGCTGGGTCACAGATTCCAGTGCAGTGTTGCAGTTGATGCACCTATCTACATGGTGGATGAGATTAAAAAAAACACCACCACTGCAAAAATAAAAGGATACTTTTTGCCTTTGTGACCTCCTGCACTATCTGTTTACATAGGTGTGTGGGACAGACACAGGAGAAAGATATGAGGAAGAGGGATAGTGACAGGTTTTCCTTTAGATAGGTGGGTATGTATTCAGGAAATGTAGCATGCCAGAACTGGATCCCCTAGTTTTAAATACTTCAGACTGCAGTTAAAGGTGATATTTAGGTGCAGGAGGGGAGTAAATCTTGCTGCATCCCCGTAAAAGTGCAAAATATAACGGTGAGGAGGACTGCAAAGAGGCTGCTGGCAGTGATGAGGGACACCAGTAAGTATTGTGTCTACAAAAGACAGCCAGCCCACATAAACAGGGCTTTCCTCTGCATCAAGGTTAGGGGGTTTCTTTGGGTTTTGAGCTTTTTTTCTGGACCCTGTGCAACCAAACTTCAGCTTAAAAAAAATAGATGATTCAATCAAAAAAACTAGATAGGTAGTAACCACACCAGGAGTGGCAATTTTCAGTCTCTAACAGTCCATGTCCAATCCCTCAAACTGAGGCTTTATCAATCCTTTTTTTTCCTTTTTTTTTTTTTTTTCTAGACAGCATAGACAGCAGAAAATCCTCGGTAGCGGAAGCTATTTAAAGTCCCTGGCCCAATATCGAATCCTCAGATTTGGCAGCAGCAGGTTTCAGCTGGATTTTCTGGGCAGTAAGTAACTCAGCAGCAAATTTACTCTTTTTAATACAATGGCAACAGTCCTCAGATGTAACAGGAATCACTTCAGACAGTGCCAAAATTTAAATGAAAAATATAACTGTAGCTGGCCTTGCAGCCTGCTGGCAGCACACCCCACACTTCTGTGGGAGAGCAGGGCTAGGAGAGAGCTCAGGGTCCTGCCTCCCTGCTGCAGACACCCGGGTGATGGGCCCTTGAGCTGCCATGGGCTGACATGCTGAAAGCACAGGGAGGTGCAAAGGTCTGTGGCAGAATATGGCCACACATGCACAGGTATGTGTATGTCTGACAGGAGGACTCAGAAAAGCCTGAAGATCCAGTCTGGGCTGCTTTCTTGTCCATTTTTATTAATTTTTGCTTCTTATTCCTTTACACTAATGAGTACACTATGACTTTACACAGAAGGGTTGCCTTGTCTTTTCCCAAGTAACAAGTGATAGGACAAGAGGCAGCAGCCTCAAGCTGTGCCAGGGGAGGTTTAGGTTGGATATTAGGAAAAATTTCTTCACTGAGGGGGTGATCAGGCATTGAAACAGGCTGCCCAGGGAAGTGGTGGAGTTATTGTTCCTAGAAGTGTTCAAAAGCTTGTTGATGAGGCCCTCAGTTACATGGTTTAGTGGTGGTACTGTAAGTCCTGGGGTAATAGTTGGACTTGATGATCTTAAAGGTCTTTCTGACCTAGCTGATTCTATGATTTGAAGATTACAAAAGTACCATCCTTTAAGAACAGCCTTCTCCTTTGGGAACTACAGAAACTAGATGCATTTTTAAGATTTGTAAGACTTATATGTAACTCATGTAGGTTTGCTGTCTCTACAGCACAAATGTACACAGTCCTCACTTTTTGAGAAATAAAAGCATGGAAAAATGGCAATGGAGAACAAATCCTTATAGCTGCGAGTAAAGTTGCTTTTCCAGGGGCCCAATAAGAAGGTTCAGGTCTTCTACCCAGGCTAGTCAATACTGCTATTTGCTTGGGATAAGTCCTAGCTCTCACCTGGTGGATGCAGTGGGTATGTGAATACATACAGTGGTATGTAGGCAGTCCTGAGAACTGGGAAGTGATCTCAGGTTTGCTAATACACCCATAGCCTGCGAAGCTCTTCTGGCCATGAAATCCCCAGTTGTCCAATCAAGGAAAAACAGAGTTTTCCCCAGCATCCAAAGACGAAGGGTCAGCACACAACTCCCAGTCTCTCTTGACGTCTCAGGACCAGCATTGTGGAAACTGCATATTTTTACAACAGCTCCACCTAACCAGTACAAATTTTAAGCATCTTCCACCACACAGAAATAAAATATATGTTGCACAATACTTAGGTGAGTCCAGGAAAATTGTCACTGCCCATATGCTTAAGTTAAGCACATGCCTTAGAGCTTTGTTGTAATGTGGCTTCACCAAAAGGACTAACACATGGAAAAAGCACAACTGCTTGGATTAAAGTGCACAATCCTCACCTGCTTGCCTCTATTGAGAGCATATTATCAACAGACTCCTTTAAAATTTACTTGCTGTGATGCTGGGAATTTTTTTTACCTATCTTTGAGAAAAACGTCAGTTTTCAATTCAAGTTATACAACTTTGAGAAAGGGACTTTGAACAGATCCCCCACTGTGACTGGAATAAAAACATACCAGAGGAAGCATATATTGGGATGGTTTCTTCATAAGAAACAATGCCTTCTCCTTCAATCACATTGCGATTGCTATTCATTTAATATGTCTCAGCCACCTAGCTAGACATCTTGCTTCACTTCTATATGAGGCACTGCAAGTTTTGAAATACACCCTGGGAAAGAAAAAAACACATCAGCAAAGATGCCCAATAAACCTGAAATGAGTCACTTATTTTCACTGCTTTAATAACCACAGAAACAAAAGTAGAGAATGAATCCAGATAACAAAGCAAGAAAATGGAAAAAGAAAGCTCTTAGGAATCACTAATTAGTCCCTAGAGAGAAGAGAGTTTGGTAGAATTCTGTAGAGCAATGTGGGGTTTGAAACATTAGGGTTGAGCAGACCTTACCAATAAAGTTTTACAGGCATTCACAGGTACACTTTCCCTTATATTTCTCACCCCCACTCTTGTCAAACACTTAATGAGAATACATTTTCTCTCCATTTCGCACACTGAAATGTTTGAGTGCCTAAACCAAACCTCTACAGTTAATACTCTTGTAAGTCCTCCCTTCAAGATTTTAATTTTGCCTATTTTGTCTTTTGTGCATTTAATTTTGAAGCTTTGTTATTATTTAAATGTAAATTCAACCAATAATTAAAACCAAAAATAAATGAATGACTGAGATATTTTTCTCGTATGGGTATGTGACGTGTATCCACACAGTAGACGTTCACTAATACAATGTATGTTTCAGGAAATACAATGTCTGAGAGAGGAATTGAAAGAATAATTCACAAAGCACTCTATCACTGAGAAAGATTTTTAACCTAAGTTAAGAAATAGGATCAGTCTTAATGGGAAGGGTTTATTGTTAAAATCTATAACATTGTAACATTATACTGCTATCCAAGAAATACGTTTGGTGCTCATTTACTACAGACAACTGATGAGTGAAAGCAATATTGACATTAGTATGAGGACAACTTAGAAAAGTGGGCAGCATGGACTTGACAAAACTCAACCTAATTATCTTAATTATGCTTAAGAATATTAGGTAGTTTATTACCGGGCTCCTATGACAAATTTTTTGTCCACGTTTCTTCCTGTTCTTTTCAATGGTATAGTAGTGGAGACTTATTACTACATCATATGGAATACTTCATTTGTGTGTTTAAGAAACAGGCTCAGTAAGCCAGCAATGTGATTAGCAGACAGTTTACTGACTTCTTGAAAAGTTATTTAATTCAGTGCAAGTATATAAAGAAGAAACAAAGGCAGTTGCAGTTCACAGTCTACAGAAGCCTATCAAGAAATTTAAATACCTTCTCCTGTTTACATATAAAGGAGAAGGAGGTATAATGAAGGAGGAATGAGGTTGATTCCCTTTCAAAATCATTTAATGCTCTCTTAGATTAGAATTTTCTCTAATAAGCATTTACGTTTTCTCTAAACAGTGTTAATTCTAGATGAATCTAATAAATATTATTTTTTTTATTAATTTATCCAATACTTCAGGTTGTATAAAAGGTATCTTCTGGATTTAGCTGACGGAAGTAGTTACCAGCCCAACTCGCCTGGTTGCTCATTATCAGACACAGGGCTGAAGTTATCATCTTTTCTGACCTGCTAGCGGAACTGATTGTGTGAGTACCTCCTGGACCATTTCACTCAAAATAAGCTAGGTCTGAAGAGCCCTCCTAGATATGATGGTCCACATATGACATGTAGAGAAATGCAGGTATGATATGGACCATTTTAATCACTTTTCACATGTGTGTGTAGAAAGATTAAAGAAATTATTAATCATTCTCACCCAGTTGAACACCCAGGAAATAATGTTGTGAATGAGGGTTTTTTTGAAACTCAAGAGGTCTCAGATAAGTAGGAAATGCCAATCAGAAAAAAAAAAGTCTTAATGGGGCTGATGTTTGTATTAGGCTATTAGATGTGTTTTGTAATCATTTAGCATGCCAAAGGGACTTGGCAAATGGGTGAATAGGAGGGTACTCGTTCTCAGGAAAAAAGTGTTGACGTGATAGAAAACTGTTTACTGAATGATCTATGTGTCTGTCACAGTGGTTTTTCACTTCTTTTTTCTCTTTTTCTTGTATCATCTTTTTAATAGAAAATCCAGAGCTGCATTAGTATATCCTTACAAAAATTAAGATTTTTTCTTTTTTTTTTTTTTTTTCCATGTATATATAGCAAAGGAGAAAGTATTTGTTTGGTGACAGGAAAAGTGTTGGAGAGAAGTGGATTTTATTTGACTTTTTTTTATTTATTTATTATTGAAGAAAGACCTTTCATTTGAATGTTTTCTGCTGATGAATATGTTATAGATGCCTTTGGAGCTGGGAACCTGACATGGTGGAGGTGGAAGCAGAGGAGCTGTATGACCATTGCCATGAACCCTGTATGGGCTGTCTTCCCAGCACAGTATGAACTTGTGGGTTGACTGAATGCCTGCCGGATCCTGCCAAAATTCAAGTACTATATCATGCCAATAGTATCTCTTACTGGAGTTTTGCAGATAACCTCTATGTGAGACACTGTGAGTAGCTTTCTAAGGAGAAAAAAACTATTGCTGATCATAGTCTCTTTTTCAAGCCTCAGCTTCTTCCTTAAAAGAGGGTGTGCCGATATAGGTCTGTTATCATCTGGAAGTACTGATTTCCTGATTCTCTTCCTTCCAGTTTCAGAGGCATCAATATGGTATAGACATTGCCTGTTCTTTGGCAGGTTACAGCAACATTACCAGTGGCCTTTGATGTTGCTTTCCAGCTTGACTTCATAAATTTGGCTTTGGCTTTCTGGGAGAAGGATGACAGAGAATTCCTACAAGTTATTTTTCATTTGAAGCACAAATTTTAAACAGACTGTTCTCTTTTTCTTGCCTCCAGATTCAGCATATTATGAGGTTCCTGGCAGGCTGCCTGTGGAGGGATGATTTGCAGCGTATGTGGAAGGTGCAGCCCCAGACTGAATGGAAGGGAGAAGGCTCCTGCCTCAGCAGCAACTTTGCTATCAATGTCCAGAATGACAGGGCTAGTTGGCCTCACCAGAGCCCATCTTATCCATCCTGCTGTCCCAGAATAGATCTACTATTAGTCATCTCTAAAGGAAATTTATCTAAGAGATCCTTTAGGTTATCAGTGCTAAAAACAATGTGACCTTTCTTAACCATTAGAAAGCTTTTCCCAATATTTTGAAATTCCTGCTGTACATCATTCCAGTTTCTTTCCATCCTATTCACCATGGACGTGAGGGACAGATGTATTCCCTTCCATACTGAAGCAACTTCTATCTACTTGCTAGCCTGTTCCCATCAGTCTTCTTTCCTTCAGACTAAGTAAACCCAGTATATTCAATGTTGGATACGAAGCAATCTATTTTAAATTTCTGATTTCTAATTGTTCTTTTTGCTTTATCTGGATTCTCCCTAGTTCTATTTTCTCCAAACTTTTTGAAAAGCTTGCATTAAATTATACAGAGTAATCTAGCTGAAGTTATAGCAGTGTTGGGAAGATCGAAAAGATTGACCCTTTACACCTTGTAGTCTCTGCTCCTGGTTGTACATGCGAGGTTTACAGGTTGCCTTTTTTACAGCAGTATTGCATTGTTGAGCTATGTTTTGATCCATTGTACAGACTTTTTTATGAACAGCCACTAAATCAATCATTTCTGCCCTGTGTTTGTGTAGGTGAAGAGCTGTGCCTAGCTGTGGTACCATTTACTAACTCCTAAAGGCTTTTTCTCCAGGATTATGTGATGAAGACCTCGAGTGCGACAGTGAGTGGTAACAGTGAGTAGGGGATACCATTCTGGTGGAAATCTATGCCTCGCACTGTGCACAACAAGTACTTTTCATCCACACTTGCTGCTCAAGGATCTTGTTAGATCTGCTGTTACCTGCTTTTCAGATTAAAATATAGTAAAACCCACTTCATTCTAGTTGAATTTTAAAATTGGACCATTAATAGTTATATTCAGTTCATTTTTCATGACTTTTCCTATTTCCTGAATATGAGACTACTGTTACAAGTCAAAATTCTTTTCAACAGTTGTACCATTTTTCTTTAAGACACAACATTAATGAAAGCAAAAAGAAAATTTCTGTAAGGATTTTTCGGATTTTTTGAATGACACAAACAAAAGCTAGAACACATCCATGGGCATTTTAAAGTATTCTTTTTGCTGCCCAAAGCTCGTCTGGTCAAGCAAGCACCTAACATCTTCTGCACTTCCTCTGAAGTGACTGTGGATATGCTGGTTTTGCTGCTTTATGCTTAATTCACGCGGTTTTTTCAAGTTCATACAGTATCTGTACATGGGAAACCTCCCTGTCAGCTCCAGGGACGAGCCACACGCCCTGAGTTCTCAGCTTGGGCTCAAGTGAACCTTCAGCCACAGGAGGGCAGCAGTTCAACGAACTTCAGCCTCTGGCGTTCTGAAATGCGGTGAAAACAGCTGAAAGAACATTCTATCGACAAATACCAGCCACAGGAGCTGACCTTCTTCCTCCTCTTCTGCAGTGTCAGTTGCTATGGTGGGTTGTTCTGCGTGTAGCATAGCATCATTTATAGACAGATGAACTTTTTTATAATACATATTGCTGAAGCTATATGTAGATTAATAGCAACCTCAAAAAAAGTTTCTTCCTTCTCTTGGTACAAATCAGATGTAGGAGGCACACATTCAATCCTGTAGAGGTGCTTTGTCAGGGTTCTGCTAGTACTGCCATTAATTTAATTCAGTGATCCCTGTGGTGTTTGGTGAAGGATATGTGGCTTAATTCATATCTATGTTTAAATATTAGTTTTCTTACTACATATTGTATTAAAATTTCTATTTGAATAAATGAAATAATTTATTAAAATATTAAAGTGATTTTAAAAAGTCTTCAGCAGCAAAATTAAAAGATACATGATTTCATTGCAATCTTAATTGTAATTTATTTAATTTTAATGAAATTAAAAAACTATGTGCAAATCAGCTTTTTCAGTGAGGATTTAGAGGTGAAAACAAGCTTTCATGAAGCAAGTGTTTGAAATGCAGCCATATTGCAAAGCCTAAGACAAAAAGTAGCTTGGTGCAGATGAAATACTGGTGGTGTTTTCCTCGCTAACCAATGCATGAACAGGCTGGGGCATACCATGCCCCCTGCCCTTATGCTGGGCCTCCTCACCTGTAGCTCAGGCAAGGTGTCCTCATCCAACTCTTGCTGCTCCTTCAGCACAGAAACCCTCCCTATCTCCTGCTGCCTTGGTGCAGATGAGGTGGGATGTCTAGGAAAGGTCAGACACATGGTGTATTTTTCCATCTATAGCTCCATGAACCATGGTCACTATGGATTACAGACCAAGCACATACAGGCATGGCTGTATCAGTGTCACCCTTGGTCCTGACTATATGTAGTAAGCCTGTGCTAAAACACTGCAAGAATTCAAGTGGGTTTTTTCCCCCAGGTTCTTGGGAAAAGAGCCCAAAGCTCACTCACGACCACAGGCCTGCTGTCAGTCACTTGGCTTGACTGTTAAAGTGCAAACATAGTCAGCTGGCAGTAGCAAAGAGAAAAAACACTTGATGAGCAACAACACAAGAAAAATATTCTTCTGTTTGCATGCGTCCTGTGTTTGCATGTGTCCAAAACCAAACATTTTTACTTTGCATTTTTAACCTCACAGAATATTTTCCATTCCTGACTGTAGCACCCAGCTGTTCCCCTATAGCTCAGAATAATACTGCTATAGCCGATGTTAAGCCAACTCTGGTGTCTGTGCTTTTGAATTGCTGGATTGGGGTTTTGACACTTCGCGAAGGAGCCTCTCTCACAAAGCCTCCCTTCTGCAAACAGTTTTGCCCAGCGGAGCTCTGGGTATGATCACTGCCCTGAGCAAGCGCCAGCCACTGCTCAAAGTGGCAAATCCTCCCGCTCGGTTCTACTGTGATGATTTTGCCACTGTAATTATTCCAGGTACCCACGAGATGGTGCTGCTACGCTTTGGTTGAACCTTGCAGTGAGGCAAAGTCACAGAGAGCTCGTCAGAAATGTCAGAGGTGTTGCGTATATTGACATTGCGCAGTTGACATTATTTTGACAAGTACAGATGGAGCTTAATTGCAGTGAACAAAACCTTCATAAAAATACGGTAGTAAAGGATGGCCAAATACAATAGACGACCATCAGTAACTAACACTTCTACAAGGGGAAGCCTGATAGCAATTTTTAAATACCAAGTTCAACCTTTCACTTATAACAAAGGATTCCTTTCCCGACAAATCTCATCTAGATTAAAGCTCTCCTTTGTGGACCCTGCAGTAGAGCAATACTTCTGTTATGAAGAAAGGATATAGCAGTTTTTGTTGCTTCTTTGTTAAGAATCAGAAAGGAAGACAGAGTTGCTCCTTTATATGTCATTTATATGGAAATGAATGACCCACTGGTGTTCTAGAAGATTAAAAAACAAAAAGAAAACGAAACCAAACCCACTCCCTTTTTGTCTTCTATATGCACAGATTTGAGGTCACTGTACTATTTCTGTGATGCAGCAAAAAAAAAAAAAAAAAAAAGAAAAAGGTATGAGTTTAAGCCAGTAGATAATATTTGTATTAAACAGGAGGAGATTAACGTGGCAAGTTATATGTGGGAAATGTCATGACTGTGCTTTAAAACACAGGAAAGATGTTGAAGCCTGCCAGCTCCTGCACTCCCACATCAGTCTGTTGCCCAGCCTCTTCGTGCTGACAGCTGGCACAGGTCAGCACGTTGTGCCTATGTCTTAAGGAGCAGGGCAGGTGGCAATGTCACAGCTAGTGACATCATATTAACTGCAAAGTGTGAGCTCTCTGAAATAGGAGAAATGAGCTCCTGCCTTAAGGAACATTTGCCATCCTGCCCTTCCCAGACTCATCGAGCCAGATGATCTTTGGCAGGATCATTGATCCCATTACAGAGAAGACTGAGAACATCAGCTGAAGAAAAGGAGCAGAATGGGGACAATTCTCTCATTCTTATGGTAAGAATTGTCTTTGCTATTTAATTGCATAAGGGAACCAAAAGCCAACACTAGCACGAATATCTTTTCATAGTACTACATTGTTTTGTGTAGCTATACCCAAATGTGAAATCTGTACCAATGATGGTTACATGGACATCTTCTGCATTCAGTTATTTTCTTGCCAGGACACTTTGCAGAACCGTTAATGAGCACAGTGTACTTTAAGGTTATATATTGCTAGCAAAGAAACCGGAGCCCACAAACCCTGTTTCTGACATATCTTATTTGTCTGCAAATATCAGCCTACACCAAGTCCCATTTGGAAGAAATTAGTGGCCATGGGAGCCTGCAATAACACCAGCTTATGAAACGCACTTCATCAGACTGTACCACAGCTCAGCCCCTGCCTGTATGGATTATTTTGGTCAGAACTCAGATCTTAATAGCTGGCTGATGGCATATGTGCCAAGACGAAATATACTTACGCAGCAATATTCCGAAGATGACTCTCTAAAGACACCACTTGTGTCTGATGCTGCTGAACCTGAAGCAGGTAAAGACTATGTCTGTGAGGACAGGTTGTCTTATTCCGTACATAATTCATTCACCATTTCCTCAAAGCTAATACAATTTCCAGAGTATTCTCAAATATCTCATCTCTTATGAGACCAAGAAAGAGTGCATCAATATCACTCTGCAGACTCATTCCTCGCTTGTGCTAGTTAGTGCACTGTATCACTTCCCTACGAAGATTTTTTTATGAAGAAGCCATTTCTCTGAAGGCAAGAACAGGTGCTACAAATTCAAATTCTGAGATGAGTTCAGGTAAGGGTCTTCTGTCCGTATATTTGTGCTGCTAAACCATGCCACCCAAGGCTTCATCGAACCTGGCCTTAAACACTGTCAGGAATGGAGCATTCACAACTTCCTTGGGCAACCCATTCCAGTGCCTCACCACCCTAACAGGAAAGAATTTCTTCCTTATA
>JBCJKH010012670.1:0-12395 GCA_039877255.1 Loriculus beryllinus
GGCTTCTCCAGCCACCTGGTTTGACCATTCCTAAAGCACTGCCAGTTTGACTGTTCCTAAAAAGGTGCACAGAAAATGAAAGAGAGAGGGGGAAAGGGTAATATAAAGGAAGTATTAAGTAGATAGACTTAAACAAGTGCTAGGTAAAACAGTGACATATATTTCAAGTTAAAACTCTAGAGGAATTGAACTATGAAGTTGCAGAACTACCTACTGTGATCTGTTAAAGCACCCTCAGCGACAGGAGGATGGACAGGTGAACATGGTGCCTCAAGGGCTCCTGAAGGAGGACCTGGGAAGCCTCAGAGTCATTCCAGTACTCAACAAGTTTTTACAAGAGTCATTAAAGATCAGGTTTAGCAGTTGATAAATGGGATGTACTGAAGAAGAGCCCAATATAGCTCTTAGGACGACATAAGGACACGTGGCCTTAAACATATTCCTGATTCATTACTTAGAAGAAGGAATCAAAAGTTTTCTCATGATGTGGACTCATTTGGAAGTTTAAACTATGAGATCTAGAAACATTACAGAAGAAGAAGGCCTAGAAGAGTCACATTCTGAAATGACTCCAAGATCTATTAGCACTCCAAGTGGTAGTCATTGATTTAGATCTCTCATCTTGCTAGGAAAGGAGAGGAGAAAGGGTAACAAACATCTAAATCCATCCTGTGCCCACATCTTCATTTTAATGTGTCTCTGCCCATTCCATCTCAGCAGGATACACTGAGGGAGAAAAGGCAAAGGGATGCACAGCAAGCATGAATGAAAGTTTCAATGGAAAGATACTTAGATCCCATGGAAACATGAAAAGAGAACAATTATTCCTGGGTTCTCCTAATGTAAAGGCTAATGGGCATCTATTTAGTGGTTTAAAACCAGACAGGATACTTTATATCATTCGTGGTTAAATTATGGATTCATTGCTGTGGGACACTGTGAAACAAAAATTACACACACAGTAACTAAAGAGACTAGGTTATTGTAGTCAGACTTTCTGGATGCAAATTCCAGCCTGGGAAGTCCCTCAACTGTTGACAAGCAGAAGCTGAGAAGAGGGAGCAGAAGGCAGCATATTCTCATCTGGGCATGCTCCTTACACTGTTACCTTACACTGAGCCATACTGAGCAATGGCTGCTATTCAAGATAGACACTGAATAAACAGGCTTTTCATCTGTCCCAGTATAATTATGCTGTTGTTTTAATGCAATAAAATCAGCTACTGGAACAAGCTGTCAGGGAGCTCTGCAGTTACCATCTCAGTGGTATGAGTGGGTAACTACGAAGCATGGGCACTACCTGCCAACAGTTTGTCCCTGTTTACTGCTCTGTCTGAAAGAGTGTTTAAGGAGACATGATGACACAGATATGGAAAGCAAAATAAAAATGCTCTTAGGAGTTAGGGCCTATGAAGCTGCTTTCACTCCTCTGGTTTTCCCAAAGGCTGGGAAACACTGCACAAAACAGCACTGCCATGATGAGACACGGATCTGAGCCTACAGGAAAGTAATACTCCAGAGAAATAAAAACTTCAGAAGGATGTTCTCCAAAGTTCCAAAGGAAGGGAACTGGGGAAACAGCCTGTTTTCCCAGGAGTGCTGCCAGGTAGGGAGCAACCACTCTCAGCTGAGACAGCTGTGGTTAGAATCCCAGAATCAATGAGGTTGGAAAAGACTTTTAAGATCAAGTCCAACCCTTACTCCATCACTGCCAAGTCCACCACTAAGCCATGGCACTAATGGCTTCATCTATGTGTTTTTTGAACCTGTTCAGGGACGGTGATTCCCCCACTTCCCTGGGCAGCCTGTTCCAATGCCTGATCACCCTTATGGTGAAGAAATGTTTTCTAATATCCAGCCTAAACCTCCCCTGGTGCAGCTCGAGGCCGTTACCTCTTGTCCTATCACTTGTTACTTGGGAGAAGAGACCAATCCCACCTCACTACAATCTCCTTTCAGGCAGTTGTAGAGAGTGATAAGGTCCTCCCTGAGCCTTCTCTTCTCCAGACTAAACAACACCAGTTCCTCAGCCGTTCCTCATAAGAACCGGTCTCTAGTTGTGTCAGGAGTCATGCTGGGAGCTAGGTGCACTGAGTTGGTTTTCCCTCCTCTGGCAGACACGCACAAGTTCAATGTCATGTCCCCTCTCTATCTCAGGGACTTTAGCATTTTGGTCCTCAGTGTATGGGACCAGGGTCACAGACCATTAGCAGCTCAGATGTGGACACTGTCTTTGGAAACACTCTACCAGAAAACCTGTCCTCTCCTCCAGCCTCTTTCCCCTACACCAAACCTCAGGCAGGATGTGTGTCCCTTGCCAGGTAACACAGTGAGCCATCCCAGATGCAGCCACACACAGACAATAAACCTGGGAGGCATCCAGCTGAGTCCTGGCACCATGTCCCAGACACAATCAACACACTAAGAGTGACGTATGGATCCATAGTCCATACAATAGTGTGGAACAATCTCATGGGTTTCATTGAGCTTTTCTTGTTTGCTTAATTAACAAACTGATGAGAAGCATTTGAAATTCCTGGTTTGAGCAAAACCTGGTCTAGCGTAAGGTGTTCCTGCCCATGGCAGAGGGTTTAAACTAGATGATCTTTAAGGTCCCTTCCAACTCAAACCATTCTGTGATTCTATAATTTATAAACTCTTACTGTGTTTTCATGGCAAAGCGTGGAGCCACAGCCTTTGAATCCCTCACTGAGCAGCTCTCCCTGTATTTCGTGTAGCATGGTGTCTCCATTTACCCACCCTGCCCATCCTAGATCACTTGCAAAACCACTTCAACTAACCAGGCAGCTTTAGGAGGAAGAGGCGGTATCTTTTATTAGACCAGAGATTAAATATTTTACTGGACAGAGGATCTTTCTTTTTTTAGACCCACTGATAACACAAGGGGGAAAACAGACAATTCTTCAGCCCACATCTTGCTCTGTAGAAGGAAAACAGAAACCATGAACTTCAAGCAAATTCAGGCTGGAAGCAGTGGAAGGAGAAAAAGCAGCAAAGGATATGGACGAAAGGGCTAATAATAAGAAAGCTAACTTGAAGAAAGAAATGAGTGTCACTTTGACAGAATGAAGAATTAATCCAGAGGAGGAATTTTCTAACTGTGAAAGTCTCCCTAGAAGTAATGACCCTACCAAGCCAAAGAGTTTTTATCCTGCCCGGAGCCTTCTGTTTCTGCACTTTTATGAGGGCAGCTTGCTTGTACTAAGGACACTTAACCTTGTTCTGGCAATATTAAAGAGCTTGGAATTATTGCAGATATATTTTGCAATCCTTGTAATGACTGTTAATGACCCTCTGGCAGCAGCACTTGTTTTATTTGGCTGCACTCTCCTATAATGCCTGCTCCTTTAAAAGGGAGCAGGCAGGAAAAGGCTTGTCTTTCCAGGCCTCAGCACAGTGCAGTGTGGCAGGTGGGAAGGGAGGGAGAGGTGCTTGGGGTGTTTATGGAGAGGAAGGGAAGAACAGGAGAGCAGGGTCAGTAAGAGTAAGGTCCTGGTGCAGGCAGCCAGCCGGCCAGACAGGGAGTGATGGATGGAAAGGTCCCTCCTGGACCAGGAGACCACAAGGAGAGATCAAGTCACAGGGATGCTGTGTTGCTGGACTAAAAAAAAACCAAAGGGAAGGTCCTATCTTGCAAACACCCAGTAAAGAGGAGAAATGTAATAAAGCCTCCTCTTCCTGCTTTGCCTTATTCAGTGTTTTCTCCCATTGTAAATGTTTTTTACTCTAGTTTCTGTCCCAATAAAACCTGGGGTTTATAAAGTCCTTCAGGTATTCCTGGTGTGTTCAGAGGTGTCAGCAGCTGCCTAAAGGGCAACTGAATGTTAAAATTAACCGGAGACCCAGCACCACCAAGTTTGCATTTGTACTTCACAGACTCTTTAGTATGTAACAGGTTTTGCTCATTCAATCTGTGAATGAATGCCCAAAAGGGCTCTTCTCTCAGGTGGGTTTTTTTGTTTGGTTGTTTGGTTTGTTTGAAGAATTTCTTCCAAGAGATTTTGTTAAAAGCTTCCTGGGGAAAAAAAAGGCAACTAAAGGAAGCTTAAGTCACGGTGAAACATCTGTCCCCAAAAGGGATTGCACTGAAAAGGAGTCTGGCAAGCTGCTTTAATCTGGTTACCACCAGGATGTTTTCAATACAAGCAGGTTTCTAACAGCCTCTTATTTGAAGAGTCAAATAAATACTATCATTGGGGTTTTTTTAAGTGAGGCTTGACCAGATTGTTTAAAGGATTACATGGCTGGTTTCTGCTTTCATTTAACACCATGAGTTTATCACAACCATGGCTGAAAAGAAGTATTTAAATATATGAAATTGAATAGCTCAAAATGAGAAAGCAAATTTTAAACATCCATTTTTTTTCTCAAATTTCAGGATGTTGCAGTGGTTTCATTTTTAGCTACTTTGTGCAAGCAATGGGCTGTGCAATCCTTCAGTATCGGACACGTGAGGCTGACCACATTGCACTAGCAGCTGCCATCGCTGACTGATAATGGGAAATGGGTTTTACATCAACTACTATTAGCTACCTAGAAATTAAGCATGTAATCTAAATTAATCATTTAGACACTCTCTACCAGACAGACAGAGAAAGCAAAGCACATCTAGTGGGTAAATCTTCACACCTGTGTTTGATAAGTGCATCAGGATGGAAACAGTCACTTGCCAAGCATGCCTGTGTCTCCTGAATGCTGAGAGACAAAAGCTGGCACCAAACAATTTCACCTAACTTTAAGCATGCAAATAATTAACTCCTAAACCCCACGCCCGGCACAGGGCTTCCCGCATTATCTGAAACCAAGATTAGCATGTAGCCAGAGTGCAAAAGCGAAACAGCAGAGGGGGTGGGTCCAAACAGAATGATCAAATCACAGAGATCACTCCTGGATCAGAGCCACAATTTAGCTACGTGACTGGTATAAAGTCAATCCTTCACCAGCTAAATGTTCCTCACGTTATAAAGCGTGACAGGAAAGGGACAAACCTAATGTAGGAGTTTTCTCCTCAGCTTTCCCCTGCACGCAGCCACCCTGAGCACGCATCCATGAGCAGGCACACCGCCACAGCCATTACCTTCCTTCTAGCTTGCTCTATGAACTCCAGAGGAGCCTTCCCGAACTGAAACGCAGCTCCAAACCAAGGGATCCAGCCCCCGATGCAAGGAGGGGAGCTTGGGTTTCTCAGCTGAAACAAAACAACCTTGACAACAACAAGTCCCAGGATTGCTGCCAAGAGGAAGGCAAGAGCCATTTTGCCTCTCCGCTGCCTGCCACGGCACCCGTGCAGTCACTTCAGTGAATGGGGTGTCTTTTATCAGTTGCCAGCTGATCACTGCCACGGAGACGAGATGTCAAAGCACCAACCAGCCCAGTTTGGGGCTTGTTTTTTAACTTGTGCTGGAAAAGGCAGAGTCAATTCTCTGCTCTGGGACGAGGACCAACTCCACTGCTTGCAAAACTTGGATGCTGCTTTGCCAAATCCCTGAACTTCGCACCCGCTGCTGAAGGCTACCCAAGCAGGCAGGGAGGGACAGAGCCCAGGGGCTCTGTGGCAAAGCAATGTGTCACTTTCTTCAGTTAAAACAAGCGGTCTTGGCAATATCAAGATTACAAAGCAGAGAGGCTGTAATTTGCAGACATTTGGTTTTCGTTAAGCAAATGGCAAGAAACTTCTGCACTTGTCACCTGAAGCAGTGAGCCCTAAGAAAGGTATCTCTCACCTGCCTGAGATCATCTCATTAAAAGCTGGATGTGTGTCCAGTGTCTGAGGGGCACAGAAAGGCTTCAGAGTTCAAACTGACTGTTAAAACCATGCTGGTGCCCCCTTTAATATCACTATAATGTCAGTAGACATTTCAGAGAGGTCAGATTGATTTGTGTGTGTGGAAGTATCACACCAACACTATGTACAGTATTCACCAAGTATAAAAAAGCCTAGGAAGTGCTCTCACAGCCTGCCCCTGCACACACTCAGCACATTTGAAGACAATACAAAACCAGGAGGAGTAGTTGGTAGACAGATGGGTGTGCTGCCATTCATAGGAGCCTCAACAGGCTGGAGAAACAGGAAAACAGGGGCTTATACAACCATAGAATACAAGGTTGGAAAGGCTCTCAAGAATCATCTGATCCAACCTTTCTCGGCAACAAAGGGATCTCATGAAGTTCAGCAAAGGGAAACGTCACATCCTGTGCCTGGGTAGGAACAAGCCCATCAGTACAGGCTGGAGGCCACCTGGGTGGAAAGCAGCTTGGCAGATCTGGGGTCCTGGTGGACACCATGTAGAGAATGAGTCAGAAATGTGCCTTTGCACTCAACAGCAGGCTGGGCTGCATTAGGAAGAGCATTGCCAGCAGGTCGTGATCCTCCCCTTCTGCTCAGTGCTGGAGACATCCATCTGGAGTGCTGGGTCCTGTTCTGGGCTCCGCAGTGCAAGAGAGACATGGACAGACTGGAGTGAGCCCAGTGAAGTGCCAAGAACTTTGTAAAGGGCTGGAGCATCTGTCATTTGAGGACAGGCTGAGGCAGCTAGGACAGTTCAGCCTGGAGAAGAGATGGTTCTGCTGGAGCTGTCTTCCTCAGGATTTGGGAATTATAAAACTCCAGCTGTTTGATGGACCTCTGCAAGCAGTGGCCTTTCTCTGCTGCACAAATCACAGCGATGTTCACGCAAGTGTCTCTCTCCAAGCCAGGCTCACTTCAGAGATCCAGTGGGAAGAGAAAATTCTTTCATCACTGCCATATCCAAACCTGTCTGGTTTATTTCCTCAGACTAAAAATGACCATGGAGAGCTGCTCTCTCTACAGGACACCACAATTTTATGGGGTTTATTTGAAAGAGGGATCTAGTTGTTCTCCACACCCTAAAGCACTAGATTGAAGAGAAGAAAGTGTGAGACTGTTTGCAGAGGTGTACATCTAAGGGATGAGAAGCAATGGACATAAGATGCAATGTGGGGAATTCTGACCAAATATAAGGAAAAATAAAATGATCACAAAATGATTAAGCACCAGAACAGACTGTGGCTGTGAAATCCCATCCTTGGAGGCTTTCAGTAGGTGTCCAAACAAGACCCTGGGCAACCTGATGTCACCCTGAAGCCATCCCTGCTCTTGCAGAGGACTGTACTAGGGGACCTCTGAAGGTCTTCTCCAACCTGAATTGTGAATCAATGATACACAACACTGATACCCAGTGGCACAAGCTGACCCAAACTCAGAGAATAGCTATGGAGAGAGGCAGAAAAGTGCCAACAGCAGCCTGCATAAACTGTCTAGAATAAGGCTGTGAACCACTTGTACCCTCAGTGCAGCCAGGCATGCTAGCATTAAACTGGAATATGCTTTCTTCCCATTTAATCAGGGGTTTGTTGGTAATTTATCACTGCATAAATTCTAACCCAAGGAAGGATCCAGTTTAATACTCATTACTGGTGACTGGTGAGATAAATTCATCTGACTATAGCCGCATATTTCACTTGCAATGTTCCCTTCATTTGCCTGAATAGCTGTGACCAGGACCAAAATGTTAGGCTGTTAGACAGGGAGGTGTTCTGGGATAAGTCTGTGACCTAAAAACTCCTCAAATCCACAGCACGAGGATTAGTGATTAATGGCTAATGATTAACTTAGTGATTCAGCTGAGCCTTCATGATAAATAAGAAATTTCTCTTGAACAGCACATGCCTTTTTTCATTATGAGAACCTAAATATGTTTATATTAACAGAAATGAGTGCTGGCACACAATTAACAGGGCTTCAGCATTTGGGCAGGAAAAGCTTAGAGCTTTTCACACAGGGGCTTTGGGCAGAGATCTGCTTCAGCCTTCCCAGGTTTGTGTGCCTCTTGCTCAAACCACACTCCTCTGTGCCTAATCCCCAGGAGACGGAAGTTGCTACAAGCACTCCAGCACTCCACACTGACATGTAGCTGTTGCTTATGTGCAGCTTTTAATACACCCGATCTGGATCAAACCAGCTACCTCTGATTCCTGTTCAGATGTTTGCCATGGGGATGCAGTTTGGGGCTCCCTAGGCACTGCTGACAACGACAGCACCCATTAAAGCAGACAAACCCCAAACATGTTCTCATAATCTTGAGGTTTCAGTAATGATTTTTTATACATATACACATTGGGCAATTGGGCAATAGTGTGTGTGTGACCGTACCTGCACTGCTGGTTTCCTGCCGGACAGCAGCGCTGGTGACAGACTACATTTCCCAGGAGGCTGTTGCAGAAGAGTCTCTTGTGTCACTGCACCAGGACCCTGCAGCTCTGCAGGAGGCACTTGTGCTGCTGCAGTTCCTGCTGCTGGCGCTGGAGGAACATGACCTTCGATAATTAGTCACCTAAACCACCCAGAACAGAGCTGAGCTAGGGTCTGCTTTTGCTGCAGGCCCTCGTAGGGCGGCTGGTTAGCCTTGTTTCATGCTGGACGCTAGATGTCACCTGCAGAAGAAGAGAAGAGCTTACCTCTTCCAGAGAGATGGCCCCGAGCCAGCAAATTCGCTCTGTCAGCCTGTGCAGCCGCTGTGGCAGAACTAGGTACAACTCACCCTGATTTTCTGAGAGGGCAGGGGGTGCACATTTACTTGTGGGAGGCAGGGGGAACTTCAGTCCCCAAATACGCCGTTCCTTGGCATTCACTCCAGCAAATCTGTTTGTTCCACTGTGCTTGTTACGACTTTTCAGTAACTTAAACCTTGCAAGTGTTTTGTGCCATCTGACTGTGGCTGGAGGGAGGAGTTTTTCAGGCCTAAATCTCTGCCTCCGAGACTGAGGGGCTGCAGTCATTAACACAGAGATGCTGTCACTGGCTTAAGCTTTGCACTTGCTGGGTTTCTGGAAGATGACTATAGAGACAGGAAGCTCTAGCAGGATTTGGTTTTCACAGTTAATGCAGCTTAATCAAAAAAAAAAAAAAATATGAAATCTTAGGGTTTTGGTTACACTGGAGATGTCTGTAAAAATGGAGTATAATCCCTTTCCTTCCTGAAATGAAGGAAGGAAGCACCCTGGCATCTGCATAGCCAGGGTGCATAGTAATCAGTAACTTGTAATATTTCTCAGCATATTCTACATAATTTCTATAAGAGCATATTATATATAATTTCTCCAAGCTCTTGCAGGCAAATCTGTTGCACTGCTCTAATGATTTGTAACTTCTCAATCTTTGCTAATCTTTTAAATATGAATACCAAACTTAATGCATAAATAGACTGGAAATCTGATGAGGCTTTGAGTGTTTCTGCATTCCCCCAGCACCTCCAAGTCCTGCTCTGGAAGGATGCTGTAGCACAGTGTGTCACAGAGGTATACAGCCAAAGACAAGCCCTGCTCCTGGTCCCTTGCTGCCTGAGACAGGCTGGGAAGGTCCATCACCCAGTGAGACATTCCCTGCCTTCTGGAACTGAAATTAGGGGCAGCAAATACATACTCACACTGTTTGAGGAGCAGCACTAGGAAGCTGAGATCAAATTGGAGCACCTTCCCTGGCCAGCAGATATTTCAGTAAAAGAAATAATAAGCTAAATGTGATTTTGTGTCTGGATCAGAAAAGGAGCACGGTTAAGGGTGGTTCATAGAACAGGTGCTCACTTGTGTGCCTGTATTGCAATGGACACTGTGGGGTGGCTCCTGACTGTAATATGTGCTGCCACTATGCTGGGTAGAATTGGAGAGGCCACAAGCTCCATAAGATTTGATTGATCTTTAGTCATGAGGAGTAACTAGAGCAGGATTTTAAATCCAGAGTCTCTTGGAAAGTACGCACATTGCATAACAAGCCAGCAAAAAGAAATCGGGGATCAGGAGTTGGTGTTTGATGAGACTGTTAGTTACTCCTGCCCAGAGCCACTTTCAGCAGATCTGGACATGAATTGTCTGTTCTCCACTCCATTGGGTGCAGTCCCTGCTGCCTACTGCTGCTTGCACAGCGTCCTTGGCCACCTGGCAGGGGGACGTGGTGCAGATGTTGACAGCATGGTAGTTCTTCCTGCAGCTACACTCATATTCATGTTTGTTCCCTGCTTTTTCTCTTCAGTGACATTTCCCCTCGACCTGACGAAAACTCGACTGCAGGTCCAAGGTGAAGCTGCTGTTCGTGGCAGCGGAGCTGGCTCTGGGCAGGCGGTCCCTTACCGCGGCATGCTGCACACTGCGGCTGGCATCGCTCAACAGGAGGGCTTAACAAAGCTCTGGCAAGGAGCCACACCAGCCGTCTACCGACACATAGGTGATTGTATGCTCATGACGGGATGGGTTTGGGTTCTGCCTTCTGTGGCCAAAAGCCTTTTGGTGTGTCAGCTTGTGTCCTGGTATTGGCTGGGATAGAATTAATTTCTTCCTAGTAGCTGGTGCAGTGCTGTGTTTTGCCTTTAGTCTGAGAATAACACCGGTAACACAGATGTTTTATTTGTTGTTAAGTAATGCTTTTGCTGCTTATCAGCTTACCCTGATCAAGGACTTTTCAACCTTTCATGCTCTGCCAGTGAGGAGGGGCACAAGAAGCCGTGAGGAGCAGAGACAGGACACCTGACCCAAACTAGCCAAAGGGGTATTCCATACCAAGACCCACCCAACCTGGCCTTGAACACTTCCAGGGAGAGGGCAAATATGGTAACAGCAACAAAGCTCAAAAGCACTTGTGTGAGGTTTTGTGCTTAGCATCAGCTGAGAGGGAAGCAATACGGTCACATCTCCTTAGTGTGGGGGCATAAACCATGCTACTCCTGGCAGATGCCTGTTTGGGGACTGTCCTTACTGTAGAAATCCTGCAGCCCTAAAACCTGTCTGCCTGGGAATAACCATTTACACTTGCCTCATCTGGGCTGTGGTGTTGAACTCTTCAGCTCATGCACTGCCATTTTCAGTGTATCCTGGAGCATGTTTTTTCCCACTTGGCAGGAAAGCTGTAGTTGGAGGCATGTGTGCTGGTGCCATTGGACAGTTTTTTGCCAGTCCAACTGATCTGGTGAAGGTGCAGATGCAGATGGAGCGAAGAAGGAAGTTGGAAGGAAAGCCGTTACGGTCAGTTCCTCTCGAAGCTGGTGTTTTCTTCCTGCTAATGATTACTCTTTGGCCTATGCTGTGGTTCTCCCTGTTTTCTGACACTGAGATGCCTGAGAGGCATGCAATGGCTTTGGCCAGTGGGGAGGGTGGGGGATTCAAAGATGCAAAGATTTCTCCATTACTGGGCTAGTTACATAACCTACTAGTTACATGTTGATTTCAGGTTTCGAGGAGTGCACCATGCATTTATGAAGATCCTGTCTGAAGGAGGAGTACGGGGGCTTTGGGCTGGATGGGTGCCAAATGTCCAGAGAGCTGCTCTGGTGAACATGGGAGGTAAATGTAGTAACTTGGTCTGCCACACTTAAGACTGCATCTAAGCTTTAAGAAGAGCTCAGCTGCTCCCCTGCTCTTAGCCTCTTGCTTATCTACACTGGGGACCTGTTTGGAGTGCACTGCAGGTGACTTCTGCCTTGTGCACCTCGGTTTCAGTCCTGCGAAAATTAAGTCACTTAAAAAACCCAGTCTGTGTCTGAGCCTAAGGGATGGTGAGCTGGGAGCTGGGGGGTCCTACAGCCAGAAGAGAAGGGAGCTTGCCAACTACAACACAGCCCCTGCTTCACAATCAAGGTGAGCAGGGCAGAGCCTGCATGGGCAGCCAGGTCTCCCAAAGATCCAGATCCTCAGGAAAGAGTGTGGTGATGAGACAGATCTGAGGCCAAGCTAGGAAGCTGTGGCAGCATCGGGCCTGGGTAGGGTGGCCAAGGTGTGACACAGCTCAGTGATCACCACAAGGTCTGTGGTGATGACACAGGTCCAAGGCTGAGCTAGGGAGATGGTCCATGGGTCAGTGTCCAGATGAACAAGGTGTGATGGAGCTGCAGTGTGGCTGCCTGAGTGCTTGGCTGATCCAAGAAACACTCACTCTTTCCATATATAGATAAATCTTTCATATGTCTCTCCAAAACTGCTAGGATATGTGTGATAGTCTTTGTTCTTCTTCCTGTTTGTAAAGTAAGGAAGGAGATGTTGGAACAAGTCCAGAGGAGGGCCATGAGGATGACCAAGGGATTAGAGCTTCTCTCATACAAAGACAGGCTGAGAAAGTTGGGACTGTTTAGCCTGGAGAAGAGAAGGCTGTGTGGAGACCTCATAGCAGCCTTACAGTATCTGATGGGGGCCTATAGGGATGCTGGGGAGGGACTCTTCATTAGGGACTGTAGTGACAGGACGAGGGGTAATGGGTTAAAACTTAAACAGGGGAGGTTTAGATTGGATATAAGAAAGAAATTCTTTACTGTTAGGGTGGTGAGGCACTGGAATGGGTTGCCCAAGGAAGTTGTGAGTGCTCCATCCCT
>JBCJKH010012670.1:12495-24922 GCA_039877255.1 Loriculus beryllinus
CAGCTTGCTCCAAGTCCCTGTGTCCAACCTGGCCTTGAACACTGCCAGGGTTGGGGCAGCCACAGCTTCTCTGGGCACCCTGTGCCAGTGCCTCAGCACCATCACAGTAAAAATACTCTTCCTTTGTCTAATCTAAATCTCCCCTCTTTCATCCTGAAAAATATTGAAAATACTATTGAGTTGCTGCTACTGCTGCTGCTGAAAAGAAAAACTTCAGAACTTTCTATTCATAGCTGCGGTTTGAAAGCTTTCAGTTTCATTCCTTATTGCAGTTTGTCTTCACAGTCAGAATTGAAGCAAAATGACAAAATCTATTTTGTTTGAAATTAAGTATTAAAACCAAAACTTAATTATTAAGTTTTCATTTTGGTCTCTAAATGTTTTGTGGCTGTTTCTACTTATTCTATAATTTATGAAAACAAATTAAATGCCAAAATAAAAGAAACACTGAAAATAAAAACTATGAAAATGGATTATTTCCACTTTTTTGTACAGTGTGATTGGTTAATGTCACTCCCAGCAATTGCTCTGTTGAATAAATTGTCTTTTCCCAATGGGGAAGAGGAAGATGATTATAAAAAAAAAATGAAAACAAAATGGAATCTGTGGTAGCAGCAGTCATTAATTTTTAAAGTAATGATAAAAACATGAAAACAATTTCTTTTATTTATCTTCTTTACTAGAATTCAACAGTACTTCACTGACATGGGACCTGAGTGAGGAATGGATGCTACTGCAGCAAAACACCTCTAAATATTTTTGATACATGCTTAAATAAAGGCTTTATTTAATAAAATTTCGGTAATTTTTATTTGAAATGACCCGGTGAAATTCACTTAAGGAGCAAAGTTCAGTACCACACATTTGTATTTTGATTTTCTTTCTGGATATACTTAGCTTGTAAAACATTAAACAATTAGAAAGTCAAACCTTCACTCTTTATCTTCTCTCACCTTCAACACAGAGAGAACAATAATTCAGTCTAATTACAGTTTTTAAATAATGTGCTTAACAGCACAAATTAGCTATATATTAGGGATTCTGAAGTAGCAAAATGGTTTTTTCACCTTTTATCTGGCTGTAATAAAATTGATGCTGCTTTTTCAAGGGGAAAATAGAGCAATATCACTTGATACAGACCTTCTTTCACGTACGTACATGTAGGCTCAGTGCCAACCTAATTAAAAACAAGGTAGAAACAGTGAGTTTTGTAATGCAGACTGACATGTCCTTTCCACAGTCCCAATTGAGGATCACCTTTCTTCACCTACTGCACTGGAATGGGTTGCTCAGGGAAGTTGTGAGTGCTCCATCCCTGGCTGTGTTCAAGGCCAGGTTGGACGAAGCCTTCCGTGGCATGGTTTAGTGTGAGGTGTACCTGCTTATGGCAGGCGGGTTGGAATTAGATGATCTTAAGGTCCTTTCCAACCCTAACAATTCTATGATTCTATCTCTTTGAGAAAGACACTGCTTGTGGGTTCCCACCATAAAATGCTTCCTCGGTGCTTGGCACATACTGTAGCACTGCCTTGGCAATCTTTTTCTTTTGGATGTTTAATTTCCTTTGACATGATAGCTACCAATTTCTAGGTCATTCAACACAGGGTTACATTAGCAGCATGTCCAAAAAATGTCTTTGAAGGTAGAAAATGAGAAATACTGTAAGCTTACTTTCTAAGCACCAGTAAAGAATCACTGGATGGATAATGTTTGCAGCAGGAGCTGCTAAATGAGGCTGCAGGATAACTGTTGACTAAGGTATGTCTCTCCATACAAAACATTAATATGCAGTCTTATTTTGCAGAATTTTCCATTTGGGATCATTTTATCATCTGTAGGGTAAATCTGGTAAGAAGGTAACAGAAAGGAGCATGCATTCACATAGCTAAAGAGAGGACTTAGATGCCACAAAAGTCATCAGAAACTGAGGGCAGAGTGCTAGCCATGACAGCAGGGAGGAGCAGCACTGGAAATACGGGTCTTGACAAGCCTCCATCCTATGTGGTGTACACCACAGATACCATTTACTTCTGACCGTGCTGTTTTTTCTCATTATCCTCTTTACAGATCTGACCACTTATGACTCAGTGAAACACTTCTTGCTTCTGAACACACCACTTGTGGATAATGGTGTGACTCACAGTGTTGCCAGGTGCCTGTTCCTCAACTACTGCTTTTCTCCACTGTGGAGCATTTCCAGCCTTGCTGTCTTGATCCTCCTCTCTGTGCCAAGAAGCCCCTATGTTTTGGTTGTGACATTGCTGATGAAATGCACCTTTATAATTTTGATGGTTTGGTTTTTTTTTCCCTGAGAGGCCATCACTTTACAAAAGACGCAAGAGAAAGGATGCAACCATTCCTACAAAACTGCCCTCACTAGAAGTACTTTGCTGATGCATTTAAACACCTTTGCTCTCATCTGTGAGTGCATAGGAATTTTCACTTCTCTAGAATTGGTACTATTTCATCTACTCTAGTTTCAACTTTAGTGAACAATAAGGATGAGTGATAGAATCCCTGCACAACAACCTCTTTTACTGCCATAAATTATGAAGAAATCTGCTTTATATAAACAGTATCATAAAGTGACTGTTGTGGGTCCTTCATCCCTGCCTCAGAACTCCATACAGAGGTGAGGGTATCTTTGCAAAGGCAATACTAGCGAGCCTTCTCCCACATCAAGTTTATGTTATGAGGTATTGCTCACGATTTGATAGTGATGGTTTTAATGTATCTTTATTATTAGAACTGGAATCATGATGCTTAAGTCATTGTGATAAATCTTAAGTTTCTTCTTAAAGCATCTGTTGCTGTTGATAGCTGCTGTTCTGGCCTGGTAGCTGCTGTCCTAGGAACTCCTGCTGATGTGGTGAAAACCCGGGTAATGAACCAGCCAAGAGACAAGCAGGGAAGGTACAGACACTCTGGAGATGACTTTTCACTAGAAAATTGAAACCTGGGTTTCACCCATTTTGCTGGGAATGAAGTGATAAGTTTCTAATTTGCTCTTCAGCTTTTTGATGATAATTTTACTGATTTAGTAAATGTTTGGAAGGGGGAGCATTATTGATGGCCACCTGAGCACACCCTGTTACTCCAGTGTATTTCAGTTCTGATTAGACTCCACTAAGCCTACAAAAGAGCTTTTGCTTGTAAAAGATTAGCAGATACAAATTATTTTTCAGGAGAGATGAGTTTTTGTAACCCTAACACTATTTGTTCTCCTTGCACATTTCTAGAGGTCTTCTGTATAAGTCTTCCATGGACTGCTTAATTCAAACTGTACAGGGGGAAAGGTTTATGTCTCTATACAAAGGCTTCATACTCACCTGGATGTGAATGGTAAGTGCCTTTTAACTCTCTTCACTAGACAATTTAATTATTTGGCATTAAAATGTGAGTTCTTTCTGTGCCAGCACTTTTTTAAAACTATGTGGGTCTCTTGATTTATTTATTTGCAGTTAACATTGAATGTGGTGCCTGATGACACAGCTGCACGCAGTGTCACTTCCCCCATGTTGGAACATACTGTCCTCCTTAATTACTAGTAATTTTCCTTGGTTTTTTTTTATAGTTTCAGACTCCCTCCTTTCTCCCTTCCCCAGACTCTGTTGTTCCCTTCCTATTCCCAGCACTGGAGTCCCTTTGAATCCCTTGTACTTTCATTCCTCCTTCTCTCCTGATCTCAGAACTGCTTTATTACTTTTCCACCCCGGAGTCTCACTTTTACTCCCTGTTTCAGGCTGGCAGCTTTCTGCTGCATGCTGCTGGGCTGTTAAAGCTACATCTGTACAATTAAGCCAAGCAGCAGTTGGAGCCTGGGAACGGGAACTTAGCTTTGGGCAACGGACAATGCCCAATAGCAAGTTTAGATGAGTCTGTAAGAATTAAACAGCATGACTATGTCTAGACTCTGCCAGCTGCCTGTAACCTTTAAAAACATTAAAAAGCATTCAGCCTGAAGTAGTCCCCAAGTACAAAACATTTCAGGTCATTTATAGGTTGGCAAGCTGAAATAAAGAGTTTTAGGTGTCTTGTGAAGGACTGGGAAGCCCTAACCATATGCAACACTACAATGTTTCATAACATGAGATGAAGCTTAAGAATATGATTTTTAAGAGGTGACAGTATACTCTAATGGGTTTATTTATTAGGTCACATCTGTTTTAAGCCTCTAAATTCAGTGTTTGCTTTCACAGGCTCCTTGGTCATTGGTATTCTGGCTTACATACGAACAAATCAGAAGGATCTGTGGAGTTAGCTCTTTTTAAAATTGTGAAACCACTTCAATATTCACAAAGAAAGAAGAATCAGAAAACTGAATCATTCCACAAGGCACCCCGACCCTACAGGGAACTAATTTATTTAGGACACTGGAAGTAGGATCACATCTATAGCTTGCTGCCCCAAATCCAGTCCTTACGGGTTAGGAGTAGCCATGACTTACGGCTCTATGAAATTTAAGTTATCCACAGGATAAAATTGTCACAGTAATAGTTCAATTTGCAGCCAGTATCAGCTTCCTGAAACAGTAAAGAGGCAAAAAGAACTCTTCCAAGCAAGTAGAATATAATACTGTTTGCTTGTGTGATAACAGATGGTTTCTATTGTTAAAGAGCAGATTGAACAATGCAGCACTGAACATCTGTGACTCAGCAGTATATAAAATTATTGGGGAAATTTTGTGATCACTACATTTGCACACACATAAAGAACTATCTCTCATTTGATGCCTCAGCAAACCAAGCCTATAGTGCTAGATACGGAAAGAAAGATTAAAGCAGTTTACCTGAGTTCAAATTTGCTTTGTGCAAAAGGTGGAAAGCTTTGTGTTCCTCCTCTGACTTCCCAGAGACTGCTTGACCTCTTCACTCAACCATGTGAGTAATAGCCAAAAGTGAAACGCAGTTCTGTGCCCAGGAAATGAAAAGCCTGTTTGAAGCCTCTTGGAGGGCTCTAATACACGTTGTCCACAGGACCAAGCTAAACTACTTGTCCTCTGAGAGTCCCAGTACTGACGTGGCAGACCGGGTCATTAAGGTGCCACTCTTCCAGGGAAATATGCACTCTGCTCATTTGAAATCTTGGTGGAAATACAAAGTTTGCTTCAAAACCACAAAATATTTTAATGTGATTTTTTTTCTTTTTCCAAACCTAAAGCTTCCAGATTTCATAGGGAAGGGGACTGCTGCTTTGTCTCTAGGCTTCTCTTCGGTAATCATGAGGAAAAAATGCAGTATAAAAACAACCATAACACAGACAGAACAAAGCTGCTGGCTTTGATTTAGCAATTTCTAATATTGAAATGTCTGTAGAAGGCTCAGTTCTCATGAGCCTTTTGTTATATTTTCTCTGCCCTGTCCATTTGAGGAAGAGAATGACAGAGCAGCCTTAGGGGGCACCTGGCCTCCAGCCAGGGTCAATGCACCAGTTCTAGATTACTCTTTGCAACTAGTACCTTCAATATGACAATAGCTGATTAAATGCAATTTAGATGTCTTCTTGGCTTGCATTTGTACTTCCTGATCATATTGTAGGTCCGTTTTGGTGGCACACATTTGTATGATTCCAGCTTGGAAAAAATTAGTCTCACCAATATTACGAGGTCAGAAGTTCACAAATACTGTTATTTTTCTAGCTGTCAGCCTGAGAAACTTCTGAGTTCTTCCTTCCTGCATCACCAGCAATTAGAAACCAGCAGCAAAAGCTGCTTCTTCAGTTGCATCCTAAGTGGTCCAGGGTGCAATTCTGTTACTGAGATAACCCTGGTGATGGATATGCAGAAGTCCCTCATCTATTGAGTTAAACAAAAGCAATTTTAAGTCTTGTAGAGAAAAAGTGAAAAAAACTCATCATGAAACTACTTTTTTCTTTTGATCATGGAGCACTAAAGAGATTCATAACCGTGCTGATTCCTAGTATTTTGTATCATAAAATAAATAATCTGAATAGCAAAACTTGCCACTCTGCATTACTTCTTAGTCTTGTGTAACTCCTTTCAAGGAAAAGTTTCCATCGGGTAAAGTGCTTGGCCATACTTACTTAACAGTGTCAGTTTCAAAGCCAAGTATTAGCTAAAGGATGCCAGTGAGGTTCCTGGGCTGACCCCTCCTGTATCCTAAGAAGGGCTCAGTGAAGTCCTAGCCTTTCCCCTTCCTCACCCATCCATTTCTGCTCATCGTCCCTGAAGGCTGAAAGGCATCAAAACCTCAAAGGTCTGCCTGCAAACCACGGAAGAATCTCATGCTTGCAGAGCTGAAGCGATGAAACGCAGCCGTGTGTCAGCCCAAGCTCTCTGGATGGGGCCACCGGACAGCACGCACATTTGCCACTTCCCCGGAGAGCCCCTCAGACGTGGTGCTTGCCGGCGGCGGCCCCATCCATAGGCAGGACAGCCGCGGCTGCTGCTGTCCCTCAGCCCGCGGAAGGCGCGGATCGGACGGTGCCCGGAGGAGGGAGAGCTCCACCTGAGGGGAGCGTGGGGCAGGCTCGCTGCGGGCAGAGGGGAGCCCCGGCCGGCCCTGCCCCGGGCAGACCGGCTGTCACGGGCCGCCGAGCGCCGTCAGACAGCACCCTCGCCTCACACCGCCCTCACACCGCCGCTCCACGATAACCAATAGGCGCCGAGCCCTGCACGCACTGCCCGCCCCCGACACCCGCTCTGACCAATGGAGGCTAAGTGGGCTTCGAAGCGTCTCCCTCTCACTCCGCCCCCCGGCCGTGCCGCTACCACACAGCCTGCGAGGTGCGCTCCACTTCGGGGGTAGGCAGACCCGGCGGGCTGTGGGCTGAGCCCTGCGGATCCAGCGTGCCACGGTTATCCCCTCTTTGTGGCGCCTCGTTATAGCAGGCGCTGCCCTATGTATTAGCCCGCTCCGTCCTTCCTTCCTGGTCGCTCCCCTACTTCCCCCCCCCCCCCCCGGGGATCAAAGTGGACTCCACTAGCGTTCTCGCCCAACGGCTCCCTGCGGGTCACGTGGGCGGCGCGTGCTGTATGAAAGCGGGTGCGGGCGGCCGTTTGGCGACGCGCGGGCGCTGCGGGCGGGATGAGGTCGGGGCCGGGCGGCGGGGCGGGCATGCTGAGCCCCGGCAGCACCGTGACCCTGCGGGTCTGCACCGTGGGCCTGCGCCCCGAGGTGCCGGTCGTGCGGGTCTGGGGGCTGTTAGGGGACCGCCGCGCCGACTACGTCCGCCTCCGCCGTCAGATCCAGGCGGCGGCGAGGCCGCGCCTGGCGGCCGCTCCGCGATCGACCAACCCGGTGTCTGACGGGGTTGAGCTGTGCACGGGAGACCTGGGCCTGGTGGAGGTGGTCGGGCTGTGGTACCGCTGCTGCGTGGTGAGTCGTTCCGGCCAGGACTACCGCGTGTTCTTGCTTGATGAGGGCTGCATGGTGGTCACGTCCCCCCGTTACCTGGCGCAGGGTTGCGAGGAGCTGTTCCGCCTGCCCCCGGAGGTGCTGGGCTGTATTGTGGCCGATGTTGTGCCCTTTGGAAGCCCCGGGGTGGCGGCCTGTGGGGATGCTCCGTTCTCAAACTGGACGGTGGAGGCTATGGAGTTCCTGAGCTTCCTGCATGGCAAGGAGATGTCTGGACGGGTGCAGGAGGTGATGACGCCGCAGCTCATAGTGCTTGAGTTGCCCCAGCTCGTGTCCCAGATGCATCACTTGGGCCTGGCCAGGCAGGTCACTCCCAGCTGGTTCTGCCAGATGCTCAGGCAGTGCCTGGGTTATGGCCACCCAAGGAGCCACCCCAGGGTACAGCCTTCAGCATCTTCCTTTGTATCTTCTGCAGTGCCACAGCTTCCCCATGTTTTGCTCTCGTATCAGCCTGTGTCACCTCCTTTGGATTATGTTTACCCACAGCTTCAGTTGGATGTGACAGAGCCTGTCCTAGTGACCCATGTTTCTGACCCACACCACTTCTACTGCCAGTTGAAGAGCTTGTCCCAGGAGATCCGTTGCCTTTCTGATACCATGCACAACGCTTACAAATCCTGCTCCTGCTTGCCGTTACCCAAAGCGGGCTCACCCTGTGCTGCCTGTGGTAGAGATGGCCAGTGGTACCGTGCACTCCTGCTGGAGCTTATTGCTGGGGAGGAAAACCAGCAACTGGCTCTAGTGATCTTTGTGGACTATGGCAGAAAGGAGACTGTGACCAGAGCTAACCTGTGCCACTTGCCCCCTGAGTGTTTCCACGTACCTGTGGTAACTTACGCATGTGCTCTTCAGGGTATCTCGGATGGGGGTTGTGCTTGGTCCCCATTGCAGATCAGTAAGCTGAAAGCATTAGTGCTAGGCAAAGGAGTGAATGCTCACATCAAAGCCTTTAACTCCTTTGAGCATCTCTATTATGTGAACCTGTATGGGGAAAATGGCATCAACTTGAACTATGTTTTTGGGCTGCAGGCTTGTTGCCTGGTCAGCAACCATACACAGGTGAGCCAAACTGAGGGTCGGGAGCAGCTGGAAGCAGAAGAATCCACAGCTGAGCTGGAATTGCCTCCAGGAGCACCTCCCATTGCTTTAGCACATGGAGATTTGGCTTCTGCTCCTGTAGTTAATGTACATGTGAACTTGGGCGCATTCTACAATGCGCAGGTCTCCCACCTCCGAGACCCGTCTGAGTTCTGGCTGCAGCTCCATGAGCATCAGCGGCTCTTTGGGCAGTTGAAGCAGGGCATGTGGGATTTCTATTCACATGCCATGAAGCTGGATGGTGCTAGGTGGGATCTACAGCCTGGATCCCTTTGTTGTGCCAGTGGGAAAGAGGGTGTCTTTTATCGAGCAGTAATCACCAGGGTACTGGACAGTGAGGTAGAAATATATCTGGTGGACAGAGGCAATACAGAAACTGTACATCGGTGTGCAGTGAAGGAACTGCTCCCTCGGTTCAGGGAACTGCCTGCTTTAGCTCTGAAGTGTTGTTTGGCAGATGTCTGTCCTCTGAGAGGGAGTTGGAGTGAAACATCTGTGTCTGCATTTAGAGAGATTGTACTGAACAAGGGATTAAAGGTTCATTTTTTGAGTGTGCAAGGTTACAAATACATAGTTGAAATTTTTGACCAGTCCCAAGTAGGAGAGAAAAGTGTAAGTAAACTCATGGCTCAGAGAGGCTATGCTGAATACCAGAGGGCTGAAATACCCAAGATTGTCCAGAAATCAGCTAATATGTCTGTGAGCCTGGCCTCAGATGTTGGGGAAGAAAACCAAATAAAAGCAGAGAAGAGACTGGGAGAGGAATCTGATGTAAAGCAAAGTGATAGGGCACTTAAATCTTATGCAGCTGTAGTGGTCAGAGGGAGCCCTGTTGCACCCATTCACAGTTCTGCAGGTAGTAAATCTCTTCCTGCTCAGAAATGTGAGGGCAAGGGTAACCCGCCCATCTCCTGTACACAGAATTATGACAAAATGAAGCTAAGCTCCTCTTATGGAGCTCAATTAGAAGTGGGAACTACAGTTAACGTTGTAGTGTCATATGTTGAAAATCCGGGTCATTTTTGGTGTCAGCTAAGTAGAAATTGCCAAGACCTTAAGTTATTAATGTCTGAAATTCAGGAGTATTGTGAAAATTCATCCCACCCACATGCTTGGCCGGATTCTCCATGTTTAGCCCAGTACTCAGAGGATGAAAAATGGTACAGGGCTTTAATTATTAGTGAAGTTCCTTCTGCAGAAAAAGTAGAAGTCATATATGTTGACTATGGCAACAGAGAGCTGGTCTCTCTAGCAAACCTCCGCTCAATTCACAAACGCTTCCTTAAGTTAGAAGCTCAGGCCTTCAGGTGCAGCCTTTACAACTTAATTCAACCGTATGGTCAGGATCCTTTTGCTTGGGATGAAGCAGCAATTCAAGCTTTTCAGGAGTTTGTTGATACTTCTTCATCTCATCTTGAACTGAAGTGTACGATATTTGCCTTGGCTTCAATAAGCAAGGAGATGTTTAACATTGTAGATTTACTGACACCGTTTCAGGGTGCTTGCCAGTTTTTGACCGAGAGGGGTGTAGCCAGACCTTTATCTCCTCAAAAGCCTCTGTCGTCCTTGGTTCATCTTCATTCTTACTATTATTCTATGCATGGTATCAAAATTGGGAGTGAGGAAGAAGTTTATATTACGCATGTTGAGGATCCATTGACGTTTTACTGCCAACTCGAAAGATGTTCAGATGTCTTGGCACAACTTACTGATAACATTGGTCGCCTAAGTGAAAAAATGAGCAGCTTAGAAACCTTGCAGAAGTCTGAGAGCTTGTGTCTAGCCAAGTATACTGACAATCACTGGTACAGGGGAATAATTATGAAAAGGAAACCTGATACGGAAGTTTTCTTTGTGGATTTTGGGAACACAGAGACAATAGGTAAAGATAACCTGCTTCCTTTACCCAGTGATGTTTGTGATATCTTGCTTTTGCCAATGCAGGCCATAAAGTGTTCCTTATCTGATATATCTCATGTTCCTGAAGAAGCTACAGCATGGTTTAAACAAGCTGTCCTAGAAAGGCAATTTAAAGTGACCATTGTAGCAAGGGAATCTGATGGTAAACTGTTGGTTGAGTTGTTTGATGGTAATACTCAAATTAATGCAAAACTGAAGGAGTTAAGCTTACTGAGCAGTACACGAATTGGGTGTATAGAAGATGAAAATTTGTGCTCTAGAAATACGGATGTGATAGAGAGGAATGGGAGTGCAGACTCTACTTTAGATGCACACAGGACTCTTGAAAGCAAAATAAGCAAATCTAAAGCCCAAGGAGAAAGGGTTGGTAGCAAAAGACACTTCAAGAAAGAAGATGAAAACTTTTCCCAGCCTGCTACAAAGGGAGATCTTGCAGCTGGATTACTAGAATCTGATGAAGTGATTAGCAGTAAGAAGGATCCTTCCCTGTTAAATAAAGCTGGGAAGGAGTCTTTGCTCTCCATCCAGATGGATACACAGTCAGATATTAAGTCTGATGCTGAAGGCAGGAGTATAGCGCTTGAAAATGTATCTGATCTACTGCAACAGAAGATAATGCCAGGTCTTAAAGTGTCAGTGTATGTGTCTTATGTAAATGATCCACTGGATTTTTATGTTCAGCTAGAAAGTGATGAGGCTCAGCTTAACAGCATTTCAGAAAGCTTAAACGATAGGACACAAAGAAAGAACCCTTGTGGACAACTTTGCCAAGTGGGAGACTTAATCAGTGCTGCTTATTCAGAAGACAGCCTGTGGTATCGAGCTGTAGTGAAAGAGAAGACTTCTGATAATTTGATAAGCATACAATATATTGATTATGGTAATACTTCAGTAATTAATGTTGGTCAAGCATACAGACTCCCTGAAGGCTTGTCATCTATTCCAGCAATAAGCATTCGCTGCTTCCTAGGTGGACTTAAATGCAAAGAAAATACAGACTGGGCAGAGAAAGCTGTGCTTTACTTCATCAAGAGAACAAGTGAAGTTCTGCTAACGTGTGAATTTGTGGAGAAGGTTAAGGATAAATGGGAAGTTATCCTCAGTGACCATGAAGGTATAATAACAGTGGATTTAGCTGATGAAAATCTTGCAACTAGCGAAGGATCTTGTTCAACAGAAATACTTGGTAAAAGAGAGAACAGTGACATAGTAACTGAGTGTGAGCCTTTGCCGCCTCAGGCACAAAATAAGACTCCTTGTATAAGTAACTCTAAGTCATTTATCTGGAAATTTCCAGAGGCAGGCCAGACTGTAAAAATTTATGTCACAGTGGGAAGTGGTCCAGAATACTTCTGGAGTTGCAGTGCTGATACAGAAGACATGAAGTACATAGAGGAAAAAATAGAGGAAGCTGAAAGCATTGGACTAAAATCTTTAAATGATTGCGGAGCTTGCATTAAAAGCGGTGATATTTGTCTAGCAAGATATAGTCAAGATGGGAAGTTCTACAGAGCTAAAGTCAGCAGCGTAGAAGGTGACAGAGTAGTTGTTAGACATGTGGATTATGGAAGTGAGGAGACCATTAGCATGGAGTTGGTCAGACAGATTCCGTGTGAATTGATCCAGGTGCCTAATCAAGCATTTGCTTGCTGTCTGTCAGATTTCAATTCCTCTGAGGGCTCATGGCTTAGTGAAGCAAAAGAGAAGTTTAATGATATGACCCAAGATGTCTTATTAGAAGCAAAAGTAATAGAAACTCAAGAATGCAAATCTTCTGAAGTCCCTCTGTCTGTTGTCAAGCTGGAAGCTTCTGGTAAGAGTATTAATGAGGAGATGAAGCCTTTTTGGAAGGCTAATAAAGGAACTGGTGACAAGGCTTTCTCAGACCTTGAAAACCCCTTAAAGGAAAACAGATGTTCAAAGAATGATACGGGTCCTTGTCTGGAAAGAGGAACTCCTGTTGCCTGTGGATTAGCTCAAGAAGAAAGTGAAAGTGCTTTACTTTGTTCTGAACCTTTCCTGGGTGTAACTTC
>JBCJKH010012672.1:0-14322 GCA_039877255.1 Loriculus beryllinus
AGGGAGTTCTGAATCTTTGTTAAGGACCTCTCACTTCTGAGGGATTTTCCTTGAAAGAAGTTTTTATAACTCTTCATGTTTCCCTGAGCTTTCAAGAAATAGCTCCAGCTTTCTGTTTCTAGCCATGTTGCTCAATGTGTTCTACTAAAAAAAAAAATAAAAATTAGATTTAAAGTGTTTCTAACAATTACTGTGCACTAATTTGCATACATATGAGAGAATATTGTTGCATAACACTCTTGTACAAGATTTATTTTATTTTCTCTTTTTCAAAAAAATAATTTTATATAGATGGACATTAAACTATTTTTCATATCTGGTTTTATTCACTATTCAACACACACAAAACATGACCTGCTTGGGGTGTGTGTATGTGTGTATATATATATGCACACATATAAAAGAAGTGATTTTTATTGTAGGGATGTATACAACACACTCCTCACGTTCTGCTATAACAACTCTGTGAGAAATGACATGATTCTTTTACCACACATTTCATGTAATAAAGCTTAACTTCAAGCAAATGCAGGCTGTAAAATTCTGTTGATGGCCTTACCAGATGTTGCCAGTTGTACTGTTTTAATAGATACCTTTCTTCTTTCAGTACACTTTCTTTTTACTCTTTGACAAATATCTTAAACAGAAATGCCTGTCAAGTGACCAGCGGGGTGCCAATGATAAACCCTGATGTAACCTTTTACTACACCTTAGACGCCATAAACTATACACAGAGATCAACAGATATACATATACCATTTATTATATATAACAGTGTAGCAAGGTACTGTTGATAGGCTTTTATAAATAAAGATCACTAGATATTTTCTCAGTGCAAAGGTCAGCAGATTAATATACTGTAGGTTTGAATTCTGTAGCTGGCATGCGTTTGCAGCTTAGCTATTACTCTTCTTTAAAGCTGCCAAATGATACCACAAGGTTCAAAATAAAATACAAAAATATGGGAAATGAGGTAGTCATTTTGACTAATCACTTCTTCGTTTAATAGGAAGAAAATATTAAAAAAATATCCCAAGCCCGTACACCTGAGACAATTTATATCATATAGTGACCTCACAAACACAGAAGTATGGAAGTCTTTCAAATTACTTTCTTTCTCTAGTCTGTCTAACCTGCTCATCAATTGCTTACAAAGGAAATGGAAACATAACACATTGCAATATTTCTTTAATAGTAAAGCAGAAATCTTTAGGCATGTTTGCTGAAGCAAAGCATTTAGATAGTAATATAAATGGAAAATGCTACCTCTGAATACACGGTTTTACTTAGAAGTGAGAGTTGTTACTTGCAAATTAACATTTTTTTATTCTTAGCAAAACCCATATTCAGACAAATGTCCCACAGTTAAGCCCTGTAAGAATATAGTTAAGCCTTGTCTTAAACTCAGTCAACATCTTCATAAATGATGTTCAACATCTTTATAATTATCTCATTGATAGGATTTAAAGCACCCACAACAGCTTTATGATGACTCTAAACTGGGTCATGAGGTGGGTGCATCAGAAGGGAATATCATCTTACAGAAATACCTGAACAAACTAGAAGAGTAGGAAAACAAGAGCTGTACGAAATTTAACAAAGATTCCCAGAAGAACTGCTAACAAGATTTTCTTAGGAGACCTGTGGTAACCATGTTTCATCAAATACAACTGTAGATCCACAGTACTCACAAAATGTCAATGATTTGTAGCTTTCAAAACTAATTACAGATACAACACTACGGTTATAGCTGTGATATAGCTGCAACACTACACTGTCTTCTGCCTCTCATTTTGAGCATTTATTATGCCTCAGCTTCAGTCTTTGGACTACCTATATTATTTCTAACCTTTTTCTCATAAAACTCATTTTTAAAATCTTCTGATCTCATTTTAGGTTTTGTTCTGTCCACATGTAGTTAGCTATACTGAAATAATCATCTTCAGGTCTCACAGACTGAATATGCGTGAAGAACATAGGGAGGAAAAAAAGTCATCACTGTCAGTCAGATACCTACTATCTGGTCAAGAACCTAGAAGTGGAAGCTTAAAAAAAAAAAAATGTTAAGCAGATCAAACCTTATAGATAAACAAGACTAAAAAAACCCAAACAACATATATACCAGAGCAGCTGTCTGAAAAAATGCTCACTTGGAAACTGAAAAAAATTATTGTAACTCTAAATGAAGCATCTTTGCAGATCACATCAGAATTCGCCATATGTGACTAGTTATCAATATTATTTGGCAGTGAAAATCACAAATGAGATCTTTATGTTGGGTAGCAACACCAGTTAATATTTTTTCAAAGTTATTGAGCTTCTGCCTTTCCTAAAATTTGTTAAGGCAGTGAGTGTTGTGTCACTGCCACTTTCTTATGAGTTAAACCAAAATGCTAAATTTAAGCTACAAAACTGTTTTTTGGGCTTGCTTTTTTTAAAAAAAAAAAAAAAATCTGTTTGAGAAAAAAAATTATAATAAAAATTATAGACACACCACACCATAGTGTTTTCCTTCTTACATTATCCATGTGCATGCTATTCATACGCCGTACACACAGAAAATCCAGACAAACATTAATGTCTGAACAATAGTTTTTAAAGGTTTAAAAAGAAACACAGCTTAGAACAGCATTTATGGTATTGCAACTTAAGATTACATGTACCCTTTTTATATGGGAAATCATGTTTCACATTATATTGTGAAGGTAAATAGAATCGAATTACAGAATCGTAGAATTAACTAGGTTGGAAAAGATCTTTAAGATCATTAAGTCCCACCATTACCCTAGGACTGCCGAGACCACAACTAAACCATATCACTGAGGGCCTCATCTACACAGTGTGCGAACACTTCCAAGGACAGTGATTCCACCAGGTCCCTGGGGAGTCTGACCACCCTCTCAAGGGAGAAATTTTTCCTAATACCCAATCTAATGCAGACTGTACAGACTGAGGTTGTCATCTCTTTTCTTATCACTTGTTACTTAGGAGAAGAGACTGACCCCCACCTCATTGCAACCTCCTTTCAAGTAGCTGTAGAGAGTGATAATGTCCCTCCCAAGCCTCCTCTTCTCCAGACTACATATCCCCAGTTAACTTCAGCCCTTCCTCATCAGACTTGTGCTCCAGACCCTTTATCAGCTTTGTTGCCCTTCTCTGGACCCGCTCCAGCACCTCAGTGTCTCTCCTGTAGTGAGGGGCCCAGAACTGAACACAGAATTCAAGGTGCAGCCTCGCAAGTGTGAAGTACGGGTGAATGATCACTGCCCTGACCCTGCTGGCTGCGCTATTTCTGATACAGAAATATTTACTATACAGATACTTACTATAGTGTTGATCCATATTTTTTGTGCACATTTACATCATACGTTATCTACTGTAAGAGTATTAGGCAACTGGAAATCATTAAAATAACACTGGAAATCACTAAGCAGTCTATGATACAACAATGACATTGCATGTTTGACACTTCAAGTTTGTTTAAGTCTTGGGTCTCACAGAATACTTGTTACTGTGGTAAAGGATCTTAAAACCTGTATTTGAAAAAAACCCACAAGGCTTATGTTGGACTTAATTTTAAAATATCTCCTTGGTACCTCAAAGTAATTTAATTCCTCAGAATCTCAGAAGAAGTGGTTTATAAAGCAAAAACTATATCTTGATTTCTAAGCCCTAGTGTCTTGACTTAGCCCTAAGATCTGCTATATTCGAATCGGTAGCTGTCTGTGAATTATTTCTTTTGATATTGTAGAAGTATTGCTTTTAAAATGGAAAAATAGACCTTTAGCAAGCATCCCAGAGGTACTGCTAATGTATCTGACTTTTGCCCTTATTACTATAATTTTAGCACTGGTGTTTCTGTCTTTAAAGGCTTCACTGTAACTTGTACCAGTACCAAATCACCAGTACTTCATCACATTTATCTATACACATGTATGCTTGAGCTTATATACAGCTGTACTATAACTTATACAGTTTACATACAAGACATTGTAACTATAGTGACTGTTTAAACTAATTGATTTACAGTTTTTTTTCTTGTCTAAAATTTCTTTGATTCTATGATTCTGTATCTGAGTAGAAATTCTCCTGAGCACATGTATTGGAGTTTTTCAATTATGTTGAATCAGATAAAGATTCCTTTGTCCTTCCTAAAAATATGACTGCATTCTGCCTAAAATGTAGCTGTATCCAGCTTGATGGTCAGTTTTATCTATTTCTCTGATCCAGTCGACTTTATCACACAAAGTATGTTTTTGGCACAAGGAGGAAGCAAACTGTTTAAGCAGCACATGAACGAACAAAACATTAATTAGTCAGAAGTCATTGCTTTACTTATCATTCATGATCATGAATGTATTTTGCAACATTTGTAATCTAAAATATGGCTGCATGGTACTGATCTGTATTCACTGAACATCTTTGCAGGCTTTATGGCTTCGTAGCCTAGGACAAAGACCTGTGGTTATTCATAGCTCTTCCAACAACCTTATTTATTCTCATCTCGCTTTAACTGGTGCTTACTCAGTGCCAAGAACTGGGAGTTCAAATACCTAGCATAGTCTTGGAATGACAATCTGATACCTACAATTACAGCATTTATTGGTTTTCATATATTACGTATCCTTCACACTGTAATAATGGGTCTTATTCTCTGAACTGTCTCTTCATATGTAATTGTAAACAAAAATAAAGTGGCTAACACACAGACAACTCCCTTAGTGTTTGTTTCAAAGCCCATTCCACTTTTTACAATTTTTTGGACCATGATGAGCTGACAGGTAATAATCTCACACTTTTATTGTAAAACTGTAAAATTGTAAAATCTCATATTTAATCGTCATTGTTATTTTGCTTTTAACAGGTGATAGCATGTCAAATTTCCACAACTCTTTGCAAAGCATGTCATAAGCATGACTGTAGAGGCTTACTGGTTTTGCCTGGGATAGCTGGCATGGTGCTGTCTTGTACAATACATGGATGTTTTTGTTGTTCTGAGTAGTGCTTGCACAATGTCCATGCCTTCCTGTTTCTCTCATTGTGCCACAACAAGTCGGCTGGGGATGTGCAATAGGCTGGGAGGGAACACAGCTGGGACAGCTGACCCCAACTGACCAAAAGGATACTTCATACTGTATGACATCATGCTCAGCAATAAAAGCAAGGGGAAGGAGGAGGAAGAGAGGACTTTGGAGTTACGGCATTTGTCTTCCCAAGTAACCAATGGGAATTGGTGAATGAATTCATGATTTTGCTTTGCTTGCACAAGAAAATTTTGCTTTGCCTATTAAACTGTTTTTATCTCAAACTATGAGTTTTCTCACTTTTACCATTCTGATTCTTTCCTCCATGCCACTGAAGAAGAAAAAGCAAGTTGCTGTGTGGGGCTCAGCTGCCTACTGGGGTTAAAACACAAGGCAACCCTAATTCAAACAAAACAAAATGGAATTTTAATCTAAGAGAAGCTAAAAATAATATCTTCTCAAGAAGTATGACTTTCTAAAGCCAGAATTCCTCCACACACTTAACTGATTTTCATGCTTCTATTTTTCTAGCTCCGTCAAGATTAGCTCCATGTGAGCTTGTATTTAATATGAATCATAGAATACAATCTTTGAACTAAGTTTATTATTAAACTTACAGAAATCCTATTTATTCAAATGATTTTACAAGCATAAATGCCTTAAAGTATTTGATTCTACTCTTTCTATGCATGTGGGCTTTTAAGAACTCATTTCTTAAAGCTTCATGCACAAAAAATTCCAACACAGCCAACATTATTTTCTCTTACCCCAAGAGAGATATAATGGCATTTTTTTACTTTAAGTAGGACTCACAAGCAACAATGCAATCAAAATATTTGATTTAAACAGCAAACATCATGTGTCTCTGATTAATAAACACACAACTGCAGTGACAGGGTCAAAGCAAAATAAACCCAACATAGTTTGTTGAAACTGTTACTGGCAGATACTACAGCCTGTTATTTCATGAGATGAACTCATAAGAACTTGCAGTTTCATTGTTCCAGTGCACGTGATCCAAGTCACTGGGTGAGAAATTAATCACACCTAACCATAGCTGTCTTGCATATAGACCTTGATCCTGACTAATCTAGGCTCCTTAGACTCTCATTTTATACTTTAGAAAGATACAGGCAGCATAGCTTCTGATTCACCTATTTTAGATGTCTTTTTCAGAATAAGATTAAATTCTTAATTCTTTTCATAATACACAGTGCGAGATTCATAGTACATAGAGGGAATATAGATAGACAAAGTATATGTTTAAGCAGCAGGCATCGACATTTATTCAGATAAATCCTAACCTAAGAGTGCTTTTCTTCACTGTGTATTTATGCTAGGTTAGTATATTTATATGTCTGATATATATGAAATATTCAGAATCTTACATAAATCCTATAACCACATAGTGATAAATGCAGATCAGCTTCTTCTTTGTTTATTAATCTTCCAAAAGTCTGGTCTTGTGTAAAACACAAGGTATATTCACACTGCATATAGTTTTAGCTTTGGTACTGACTCCCTCTAAGTTGCCTTTTAGACGCATCCATAACAGCTATGATTATATGCTTTAAATGGCACATGGTACAGCAGTTCTTTAAGAAATGGCACGTAAGGGAAATGAAAAGAGTTTGAGGCACTCAGCTGTATCGTATGCCTGTCAGCGGAGAACTCCGAAGACAGCAAGAAATATATGTATGTAAGTGTGATGGACAATAAAGGAGAAAATTGCTAGATGGAGAGAAGGGGAACCAAGAAAAGAGATGACTATGTTCTACTGATATCACTGAAAAGAAGGGGTGAGATCTTTTTATTTTCTTTTACAGTTAATTTCCATGTTGGGGTTTTTTTTTTTTTTTGTTTGTTTATTTATTTGGGGGTTTTTGATACCTAGCAAATGGAGTAGCAATTTATCATGAATTTTTATAAACTGATAGAGTACTGATAAACAATTATTTTGACATCAAAAATATTCTCTTACTTCCTGTCATGAAGGATAAAAAATGTCTCTGTGAAAATTATTGAAACAGTAGCAAAAAGTATATGCACCATTTTAAAAACTGTTAAGCTTTGTTTTCTCCTGCATAGTGAAATCTACTTCCTTTCTAAGAAAGATTTACTTAATTCATTAGTATAACTGAACAGAAGAGTACCAGATGTTCTGTGTCACTGCAAAGCTATTCTGGAGGCCTCTACACAAGAGACAGTGGCCTTATGAATAGTAATTTTAAAGCCTTTTATCTCTTATGTTAGCTTAATGACTTAAACATTTCATCTTATTGAAAGAAATCCAAGTCAGTGTAATATTATGACATGCAATGAAACAAAACTTCATCTATTTTGAAGATGCAAGAATTTTCAGTGAGAACTAGAGATATGAAGAGGGTAAATATGAACAATGACCTGATGTCAACAAGTGCTTTTATTAATTTGAAACAAATGTTAAGCTTCACTTAACTATCATATTAAAGGAGATCTTGTCATACTAGGACACTTTTACTCTTCATGAACATAATGAAGTACTCTTATCTTTGAAGCACATCAAAGTTTTTCTGAATGAGAATAGAAGTCTTTGCAGTGCTTTTCTTTACTATGGTGGCATAGAAATATAACGCAGAATATAACATTATCTTGTGTAATGTTCATATTGAATGGACAGATTGATAAATGATGAAGATGGAACAAACTTTCATGTTCAAAATCCTGCATTAATAAGCAAAAATGTTTGATGTATCATCTGGTTACATTATGAGCCAAAGAATGATTTCAATTTAAGTAGCTCCCCTGAACACTCACTCAAAAAATGTGAAGGAATTTTCTCAGAACTGCTGAATATGAAATATTCATAGCAGGGCAAAAGCAAAACCATACTAGCCTTTGCCCTCATTTGGATCGATTTCTGCTTCTTTGCACAGTGAGAATTTTACTTATAAAATGACCTTTTTTTCCTGTTCCTGGGTCCAGTTCCCAAGAACAGTGCTCCAGCCCAGTACCAGAATTATTTTCACAAAATAATTATCTCTTTTTGACTAGGGTGACCCTAATGGCACTGGTGAGTCTTCTGATGAAACTCTTCAGGGATCTCCACAACAGTCAATGGTCCCCAAGTCCTCACCAGCTTGACCCATCCCACCACTGTCACTGCTGAGTAAAGGAAGAGCAGTCAGAGGACATTACCATATGGTGCTTCCTGTTGGGACAATCCTGGTGCCTTGGCATCCCACCTGCCCCTTCCCTATTATATCAGGCTGCCCTGGCTAGAGAAGCACAGTGTCCTTCTTCTCTGCCACATGGTATCCTTGTGCCTCCCAGAACACAGGGGCAAGAGCTAACCCCGGGATCCTCTTGGGGCTGTTTTCCTCACCACAGTCCTCAGGTATCTCAGCCAAGCAAGCCTTGCCCTAATCAGTGTGCCTACATGAGAACAGAAACTTTAATGATGTTTTTGAGAAAAGAGAAGAAACCCTGCTGGCCCACTGCCTGCATAACTGCATTGCCTTGACCGCAGAAGTGAAGGTACCCTTTGGGCACATTTGTGCCCTGTCACATCCTGAAGTAGCTGCTTTCCAGAAGCACCTCAGGAACTGAGGCTGATCTGCTCTTTCACCTCTACTGCTGAGCCCCTGTATTTTTTATTAACAACAACTCCTCCTAGCCTGGGAGAAGATTACAGACATGCCATTGAAGAACCAGCATCCCTTGCCTCTCCCCTCAGAGCTCTTTTAATGCCTTTAGGGGCTTGATGATTCACCAAGCTAGACCTGTGAAGAATTTATAATTTGTTCCATATCTGGCAAGGGAATGAGTGGAAAACTGCTTTCTGCATCAGGCATGGACATTATAGGTATCATATGGTGCCACTTGGTCTCCTTAAAGATCCATCCACCTCCCATCACTTTTTGATTTCACAGCAGAACAGCCACTGATGCAGGGAAATGAATGTCCTAGTGACTGTGGATCTGTTTACCAAGAACGATCACCTCATCCACCCCAAGAAGGACTCATGGCTTCATAGGTTGCTTAACTTGTCCTACAGCTGGATTCCCAATACTATGGCCTCTCAGACAGCATCATCTTGTTTACAGCCAGATATTGGAAGGAGTTTGTGTTGAATATCTTCCAAATGCAGACCCTGGAAGTTATGACACTTTGCTGGTATGAGAGTTTGTTGACAGGGCCTTGAGAGCACCACCGGGCCTGATTGTCTCTGTCAAGCCTCCTACCGCTCCGCCACCCCTGCCTACAACCCTAGATCCCATTTCAGGTCAGGGCAGGGCTGCTCATACTTGGAGTGAGGACTAAAACATTTTCAACAAGATAGCACATATGTTACTCTCAGCTTTGCATTTGCATAGTTTCTCTACAGTGATGGCCAAATTTTCCAATGTCTCCTTCTTAAAATAGGAGATATTTGTAACAGGACAATGGATGACTGTCTCTACTTGTTTTACAAAGGATCATTCTCAGAGAATGTGCTTATTCTGTTTTAACAATTTTAATAAGCTGTTATTGTCAGTAGATAGAACAAGCACATAGGATGAATAAAATGTCTGCCCTAGGGGAAGGAATACAGTAACTAGCCATATGCCAACACTCAAAGGAAATACAAGCTGAGGTACAGAGTATGTGGGTTTCTTTATTATTCAAAAATAGGGAAATATTACACTTTCTTTTTCAGTTATGTGAGCCACCTCAAAACTCTTCAAAACCAAAGAATCTGGGGATTTGCACTTTCTACATCTGCTTTGGTTAAAATATATGTAGTGTTTTGCTGCCATGGTAACAAACATGTCCATCCTTATATCACTCTTGAGAGCATGGAGCATGAAAAAACATTAAGTTACTATAGCTATAGGATGACAAGCATCAGAGAAAGGGTGAAAAACTTATCCTTTGTTTGAAATTATAGATCTATTCTCAAGAAGAATGTACATTTTTTTTCAATAAATTGTTTGCAGGCAGTTGCAGTTAATGCCTTAAGAGAATATCAAATTCCAAACAATCTGAGGGAAAAATTAGGACTAAGTATCTTCTCAATAGTTTAGTTTCATATATTTTTACTCACCAAAGAGTGTTCTGGGGAGTTTTAATGGGAAAAAATGAGAAATTGGCAAAGTTCCTTTTCTCTTTTCATTCAAAAGTAAAAATTCAGCTGGAAAACATTAACACAAATTGGAAACAATAGCTTAAGGTGTTTCATTTGTAGATTAACATATAAGTGCTTTGCTGTTTAAATCAGCTGCTAATTCTGCAGATAGAATTCAAAGTACAAGAGGGAATAAAAAATGGAGGTGAGAAAGACTGATTTGTTTTCATTTAAAAGGAAAGGAAAAGGAAAGTTTTTGTCTTTGTCTTGAAAAGGAATAGATATTGGAAGATAGGTTTTGAAGATCTTGTTCATTATTTGATATGCTTTCTTTCTGAAAATCAAACATCTGACAAATGAAATACTGAATATGGAAGTATTATTGAGAAAGTGATTTCTGTGAGGGATGGAATTTAATTTTTGCAACCATATTTTAAAATGCTACTTTTGTAGAAGATGTAGAAACAGCACAAGGTTTTTTGTAGATGTTGGCTCTGTTGTAATTTAGAAGGAAAGTGCAGCCTACTTGATAATCACCTGAGGTCCTTGAAGCACCTTGATAGCACAACAAGAATTCTTATCTAAGCCTGTTGAGCGTTTTATTGGCCTAGATAAACGTTCCCTAGCCTGAGAAATCCACTGGAAGCCAGACACAATTTAATATAATTAGAATGGTGTACTATTTACATATAGTATGTTGGGACTTACACATTAAAGAAGTGAAATATTTCCCAAATGGAGTTCAGTTCCTACTGGCAAGACTGCCTGGAACTTGAGTCACTGTAAGGTGAGATAGGGCTGCTCTTTGATATATAAACACAGATTTACAGTAATAACTCATTTCCTCCCTCCCTCCCTCCCCCCTCACCCTCTCCCTTTTGTGCAGTGTGTCCTGCTTTCAGCTGTAACAGGTTGTTGGGTTTTGGTTTTGTTCCTCAGTCCTTTCTCAGTGCTGTATTTCTTGTATGGTTGTCAAAGCACCGATTCTTAGCTGAGATTTTATGATGTGCAGTGTTATGGAACGAAATATGACCTAACTTGTCCTTACAAAAATTCCTCTTCAGTGCTTACTTTTGAAGAATACAGTTGTGATTTTCCTCAAAGAAAGTGGGGATTTCACTAGAAAGCTCAGCAGCTGCTAGCAAGTCTATTGGAAGGCAAGATCAACTGCAGAAGCAGATTCTGCTGGTTTTCCACTTTCAAGGCACTGATATTTTGTTGATAACTATTCCAAATGTCCCTTTAGCTTAGTGTGGTGAGTTAATTCCACCCCAGACCCCACCCAGCCACTCACTCACTCATTTGCAGTGGGATGGTGGGCAGAATCTGAAGTGTAAAAGTAAAAAAAAACCCCTTCATGGGTCAAAATTAAGACAGTTTAATAACAAAAGGGGAAAAAAAGAGAGAAAAAGAAAAAAAAGGAAAAGGAAAAGGAAAGGAAAAGGAAAAGAAGGAAACAGAAAACGAAAAGGAAAACGAAAAGAAGGAAAAAAGGAAAAAGAAAAGGAAAAGGAAAGAAAAAAAAGGAAAAAAAGAAAAATTGAGAAGAAAAAAGGAAAAATGAAAGATAGCTATTATGTAAAAGCAATCGCTCCACCAACAGACTGATGCCCAGCCAACCTCTAACCAATACTTACTTTTATAGTTACTTACTTTACAATACTTTAATAGTTTCAGAACTATTCTTCAGAACTGAGTCACTTACTTGTGTTTCATGAGTCTTGCAGGGAAAATCTCCTTGATGCAGACAGTCTAAACCAAATTGGGATAAGAAGACTTTGTTGACCTTTCAAGACCATGGAATTAGGCAGCACTCAGTGAAGTGTTGCATTCAAGTACTAATACAAGAAGTAAATCCCCAAACTCAACCCATGAATGTTAACAAACACAAGAAAATACCTAAACACCCTCTGCTACAAATGTTAGACTGTGTAACAAACGCAGAAGAGATTTTTGAATTCTCCTTTCCAAGAAGAAGACCTCACCATAAGCAGTGCAGTCGCAAATGCCAATTGGTGTATTGATAAGGAATGGTGAGGAAATGCTGCATGCTCTCTATGCTTCTGCTAAGTTCGTGCAGAGGGAAACCAAACACTTTTCCTTTCACTTTCGGGACCGCCACAGTCAAATGACTGTACATGGTATAAAAGCCTTTATGGATACAGTCTGAACACACAGATTTATTTACAGGGACAGCCCGCAGCGATGCCCAGTGTGTGGCCACCGTGGGCAGCAACATCCCGTGGGTCTCCTGGGCACATGCACTGCTCAGGACCAGCAGCCCAAAGGCTTTTCTCCAAGGGATGCTGGCTGAAGGGGCAGCAGCAGCAGCAGGGCTGCGCTGGGCAGGGCTGCAGGCGCCCTATCACCCATGTGTCACAATGCCAGCACCTGGCAACGCAGCATCAACAATGCTCTGGGGCAGGATAAGGCAGCGTCGTCGCGTGTCCCACTGCCAGAGTGCCCGGCACTGCCACCAGGACAGGGCTGGCAGCCTGAGGGCATCCGAGAGGAATTCCTTGGGGCACCGGGGGAATGGCTGGGAGGGGGCAGGGGGCTGGGTGGGGGGAACTCTTGAAGCTGCACAGCAGCATCCCCAGGAACAGCCCCAAACAGATGTATCAGTCTGATACATTCTCATATTGAAGCTCCACAGGGAGAAAAGGCACAAACCTTTTGCTTTTGTGAATCCCACCATCATTTCAAAGCCCCTTTTCCCCTCAAAATTGCTGCCTCCACAGCTCAGGAGCCTTGTCACTCAAGCACACCAGCAGCAAATCTCAACTTATTTATATATTTCCCACATGGAGCCTGGAGAAAACAGTCAAAAGGAGTTGCATGGAGCAAGCTCAGTAGCGAAGCAAAGGCTTTCCGAAATGCCCTCAGATGCCACCACCCATGGGAATGCTGCATGGATCCCAAACTCAACAGGTAGTGTTACTGACAAGGCAGGGGCAGGCAAGTTAAAGTGCATTATCACTCAGTTAAGAGCAGGAGATGGAGACACTTTAAGAGTAACTAAAACTGCTGGAAGAAAGGAACTAATCCCAGGTACCCAGGGCACACAATGGGGCTTTTCACACCAGTCACAGTTACAGACCCATGAGGGGGAAGCTATTTAGGAAGTAATCCTGAAAAATGTCATTTCATTCTCTTGCTTTATGGGATAATCTAAACAATGTAAACAGCCATTCAGAAAAAAACCCAACCTTGTTGCTTCCTAAAGTAATGCTGAACATAGTCCCATGGACTGTTTGTTCTCCAAGTGCATTTTACAGTTCACCTTTATAGCTCACTGTTGCTTGTGAATTATTTCTGCCTTAACTATTTGGCTCCCTTGGAGACACTATGAAGCAAGTTTGGCTCTGCCAGGAGAGTCCTTTCCAAATAAACTTTTTAACACCTCCTCATCCCCATGGAAACTAGTGAATATTCACACACCCCTCTGCAGGAGGGAGCAATTTTTCCGGTCTGGCATCCACTGCCAGCAATGGACACAGCAAGTTTGGTCAAATCAGTCTGAAAGCAAACTGGGAAGTGTAGGAATACTGGAAGCACTTGTAAACATCACTGCAACGCATCACCAGGACATCTTGATTCAGCTCCCTGTGGCATCTCCTCCAGACACACTGTGGAGCAGAGCTGATTCACTTGGGAATTAAAAGATTAAGTCCAGTTCATGAGATGCCATCCCTGCTCAGAAGGTGCTCTTGAGCAGGCAGTGGCACCCACAGCCCATGGGGCACACTTCCTGGGTGCGAAACCACTCCATCATATAGCTGGTGTGGCCCCTGTGTCTGCATGTCGGGCAGAAATTGGAGGAGCTTTGCAACAGCACAGATGGCACACTGGAAGGTGAAGTTCTTGCAGATGGCACACTGGGTGCCATGTACCTTGCTGTGGCAGTGACTGCAGTACATGCCAAACTCTGGCAGGAGGAAACAGAGAGTTAGTGCTGGCAGCCTTGCACACAGCCCCCTGTTCAACAGAGGAGTCCCCCAAACTCACTGCCCAAGAGATCTGCCTCAAATCTCCTCCAGGGTGGGAGAATGGTATGGAATCATGGAATGGTTTGCGTTGGAAAGGAACTTAAAGCTCATCTAGTTCCCTACCACAAGCAGGGACACCTTCCACTAGACCAGGTTGCTCCAAGTCCTGTCCAACCTGGCCTTGAACACTGCCAGGGATGGGGCAGCCACAGCTTCTCTGGGC
>JBCJKH010012674.1:9580-20122 GCA_039877255.1 Loriculus beryllinus
TGCGTGGAGACCTCATAGCAGCCTTCCAGTATCTGAAGGGGGCCTATAGGGATGCTGGGGACAGACTCTTCATTAGGACTGCAGTGATAGGACAAGGGGTAATGGGTTAAAACTTAAACAGAGAAAGTTTAGATTGGATATAAGAAGGAAGCTCTTTACTGTTAGGGTGGTGAGACACTGGAATGGGTTGCACATGGAAGCTGTGAATGCTCTATCCCTGGCAGTGTTAAAGGCCAGGTTGGACAGAGCTTTGGGTGACATGGTTTAGTGTGAGGTGTCCCTGCCCCTGGCAGGGGGATTGGAGCTATATTATCTTAAGGTCCTTTCCAACCCTAACTATTCTATGATTCTATAATCCACACACAACCACATTTTCAGCCAATTGAGTAATACACACTTTAACTTTTACATTCAACTTGAAACAGCCTGTATCTGTTTTTCACATTACTGATGAACTAGCATTCCTTCTAAGCTCCCATAAGAGCTTCAGGCCTGCTACAGTGCATCTTAGCTTAGCTGCTTCACTAGTGAAATCTCTCAGAATATTTCTGCATCATCTTTGGCACCATCTGCCTTACATCTTTGCCCAAGTGGTGAGCTGAGGGGTCAGTATTTAATATTTGGCAAACACAAAAGTCTTCATTTGCGTGGACCTTTCTCTACAAAGGGAAAATATTATTCCAGTCCTGGGAAGATGATTCCTACTCCTGTATGGTAAAATATATATTAATAAATCAAGGGGCAGGTTAGGAGTGGGGGTCAATATGACACACAGAACAATGTAGCAGGAGCCAGATGCAGATAAAGGCAGTTTCACTTAGACATTGTTTGCATCTCCTGAGGCTGCTTCACATTACTGCAGACATTCTGAGTCACCTCTGACTAAAGTAGTTACCTTCCTTACTTCAGAGAAACTATATCTAGGAGGTTTACATTTTAATGAGAGTAAATAATCTCTTCTAGTCCAGCTTCTCCTATCAATCTCTTTTCTGGATGAGAAAGCAAGCAGTAGTCCTTGTGAAATGTAGAAGTAAAGTAAGAAAACCAATCAGAGGAAGTACATCCTCAAATTTGCAATATTTTTTAAATTGTATCAATATAATTGACTGATTAGAGAGAAATATGCAACAGTAAATTCCTACATATGTCTTTTAATTTGCAAAGAATCACAACATAAGAATCAGATCTTGTTTAACGTGACTGTTGAAATGGTCCATTATGGATTTTTCTTCTTCTCAAAAGTCCTTGTACTCCATTCATATGTAGCATTTCGGATCTAATAAAAAGATTAAGACTTAGAAAAATGTTTTCACAATACCACAATCTTCTGACCACAGTTTGAGCCTAAATAATTAGATCAAATTTTTTTTTACTTATATTGTGAGGAAATACCAGTACTTCTGGCAAGTGACAAGTGTATGTGACAAAATCAAGAACCTTTTTTAAATGCATATGAAGAAAAGAATATTGAGGCATTGACAAAAAATGTCCCTAGCAATTTATTATATCAAGAGCCCAAGAATGGACATCAAAACAATACATATAGCTAAAGGTAATGAGCAGGAACAACTAACAGAACTTGTAAAATACTGCTTTGCTTTTACAGCTGACCATGTATTCTCTTTTCACCAGCACCGCACATTTCTGACATATACATAAATAACTATTAAAGAAGCTTAATAAAAGGTGCAGTATGGACTGCTTCCTTTTCTGCATCTTTCACTACCAACTCACAATAGGCAGATCAAAAATTAAGCTTTGTTTATATAATGATTTATTTTAAGAACAAGTTATGGAAGATTGCCAGCTACATCTGCTGATTAAGAGCCTGGAACATCCTCTGTTTGCTATCATTGCCTTTTCTTTGAAGAAATCACAGGAGGTAATTCTGTATGTTTGTTGACTAATTCATTTGTATGTCTGCCTCCATTACAAAATCATTGTGTAATATGTATGGATATTTGTCACATATTATTATCGGTATTTCCAGACCTTGCTTTCCAACTTACTGAGGTAATTACTGAATTTCAAAATAATACACACAAAAACATATCTCTAGAATTGTACAGTTCTAAAAAAACAGGAAGAGTCTGGATTTAATAGAACTTTTCAATGAAGGCATGTCTGCTTAGGACTGTGAGAATCAAGAAGAGAGGATTGTTTCAATATTGAAAACGATATTTTTAATGAAAGAGCTTATATTCAAGTCTTAAAATGAATCTTTATAGAAGACTTACAGTAAGGATATCTCACTGAGTCTGCAGTGCATAACAAAGCATGAGGAGAATGATGTATACTGTAACACTGTACAACCCCAAGATATCCAAAATCACTCATAACGGAATCAGTCCAACTGATACTCACATTTAAAACAACTGACATACTAAAATAAGTCATATTGGTAAAGAGGATTTTTTTTCAGTTAGCCTCTATCTTTAGGTTCCCTCTTCAGACATTACAATCCTGGTACTTACTTACATATAAAACATCTTAAAAGAAACAGAAAAGGTCTTTGGAACTACGCTTACGTTTCTTATTTAGAAAATCAAAGATATAGGCTGAAGACACAAAATTATTGCAAAATTTCTCTTTTATCTATAAATTGCAAAAAAAGTAAAAGCTGTAATATTAATACCTCTAAGCCTAAAAGAACTCACATTAACTGTCAAAATCCTGAAAATTGTTTTTTTTCAAGTCTTCAAATGCAGTGTAATGGATTTAAATCTATTAAAGGATGATTTCACTCCAGATCCATAGCATTATATTCAAGTCATCCAGGGATATTTAAAAATTTAAGTCTGTAGTACTTGCAAAACTGATGACTTTAATGGCATTTTAGATAATACACACCAACTGTTTGGAATTACCTGTCTACATCAGTGTCACATCAAACTAGTCATTCTTCCTACATCAAGATTTGTGGCTTTTTATGGGAATCACTGGGTTATTTCCCTCATTCACACTTTTAGCGCCATGCTGTTATCCACCATTTAAGATAATGAATAAATAATAGGTAATTTCCCTATTTTTGTCAAATTAAACTTTACTTCAGTTGGTTCTTGGCTGTTCTTTCAGTTCCACTGAGAGAGAAAAGGGACTCACAAGTGGGTATGTTTTCTAAATTTGGATTTAGAGTAAGTCTATGACTCTTCCTAAGCAAATGAGTGTATTATGCCAACTCTAGCACTATGTGCAAGCAAAAGCAGAGACTGCTTGATTTCTCTGCTCATCCCAGCCCAAGTCTATTTTATGGCTACAAAGGAAGCATTCAAAGAATCAGAGAGATACTAAGAAGCCAGAATCCCACAAGTGCCAGCTATATGGCAGACCTTCATGTTTAATTTATTCTCTCAGTTGTAAATTCTCTTGCCTCAGGATGTATGCCAGCTGCTCACCCGAAGAGATTTGGAAGGAACATACCCTGTGTATACCTCCGAGCTTTCTAAATCTCAGTATCTGTACATAACCTGGTGCTCTTCAGCACACCAAGAGGAACCCTGGTGGAGGGAAACCTATATATTTGGTTGCTTGGCCAGTTCAAGAGATCAACAGTAACAAAATGGAAATATGAGGGACAGGAGGCAAAAGTGTCATGTAGGGGTAGCACTGCAAGTGCTACATTCCATTAGCTCACAAGCTTCCTGGTGCAAGCCTGCTAGGATGACTACCCAAAGGACAGCATTGCTAACCTGCCACCATCTGAGAACTTGTCCCAAAAACATAACTGCTCATTACCAAACACAGTAGGTGTAATGGAGTTACAGTAGGTGACCCACTTACAGACTCTCTAAGGGATAGGAGAGGTTTGTTATTCCTGAGGAGATGAAATAGTTTTCTTGTGACTCAACAGCCACATGCTTTCAGAAGCAGGGGGACAAGGTACTGTGTTACTGAAGGCACAGCTTTGTTCACTCATCATAAAACTAATTTTTCAGAATATTCATCCCGCTTGCACAAAGTTCAAAAACAAAATAAATTTATCAAAACCTTTAAAATTTCTTTTTCCCACCCAAAAAACTGATATTCACCAGGTATACTAAGAGAAGTATGTCATTTTCCCATCTTGTACACATAGGAACTCACTGTTCAGAGTATGTTCTTGTCAAAAAGTCAGAAGACTCCTTCATCCATGTAACCTATAGGTACCTGTATCTTCCATAAAATCTCAGCAATCACATATCTGGTAATCCCTATTTCCTTCTACAGGAAACAAAATAATTTCTGTGAGAGCTGGAAAAAATTCTTCAAACTGGATAAGAAAAACCATTCAGAATTAGCCGAAACCACAACCAGATCATTAGAAGAAATCCTTGCCCTGAAGCCTGTGGTAGGAAACCTCTTCCATGTTCTGTTCATAAGACCTGCTAGAGCCACAGTTTATGTGGCTATGCCTTTATTCAAGAATTAATCAGGCAATTTTGTGTTACATCCAGTCCAGGTTCTATGATAGAGTGAGTATTTTCAGGTGCTATCTGGACCTTCCTTCTCTGAGTTCAGCTCTAAGCATGGGTACAGCTTGTAACCACTGTAGCTGAAATGCTTCAAGTGAGCAGTTAGGAGAATCCCAGCTTGAGACTATATAGCTTTTGATGCTATTTAGCCATGGCCAGTCTTTCATTTTTAGAAAACATTATGAGGATGGTTGTGACAAGACAGCTTTGTCATCTAGGATTTACAGACCTCCTCCCTGCCTTTCCATCTGGCTTCTGAGTTGGCTTGTAGAATGCCAGAAGTGTAATCTCTTTGCCAAGTACCTATAGTCATGAACACAGGAAATTGCTGTTCACCTTATCAGCACCCTATATTGGTGGTAATACTGAATTATTTTGATACTTTTTTTTAATTCATCTTCTTGCTTACTGGACATTTTATGGCTAATTCTTTATAGTTAAGAAACCCCATACAACACTTCCAAGTCACAAAAGAACAAAAGAACCTGTGGCTGGAACATAAAATAAATTAAACTATTGGGAAATTAAGTATTTTAGATGTCATAGAAAATGTATAAGGTGTTACAATCTAAATGGCTATTAATAAATTATACAGGCACTTAGCAAACCCCAACAATGAATGTTAACATCCACATTTGTTCTTAGGATTTAAATTCTAGTTTGGATCCCAACTAGGAAAGAATATTTTCCAGTATAAATAGAAGTATATCCCTTTCCTGGACCCCCTAGCGTGCTAAGACTTAGAACATTTAGGACCAAAGACTTGTGAGAACACCACATTAGAATTACACTTCATGCTAAGTATGTTCATCCCCAAGTCTTACCTTTCTGCTCCAAACTCTAATCTGGATCTAAATTTTCACAAAAGATATTAAGGGATAGGCTGTTCCATCCCTGTTGAATATTGTATCTTTGAATGCTTTATAGGATTTTATTTTAGCCTTCCAATTACAGAAACCACGAAAGCATGCACATTTGATAGGTACTTTTAAAGCTGCATTGTCTACAAAGTGTAACTGAATACAGTTGAGATCAGACAAAAAACACCTAAGGGGTATCATAAAGCATTTTCATAGAAGGTCATCCTTTGACACCTTCCTCAATTGTAAGGAAACCAACTCCCTTGATGTTTGCACTAAACTTGCCACATGATTAGCTTTCTCCTAAAGCAATTCACAGATGGATGATTTGATCAGCGGCTGTTTTCATGCACTACAGACGGTTTTACCTCCTCTCCCCATTCTTCCCGCTGCACAAGTGGCACCCACAGCTTCTCTGACCTGCAGCAGCACCTTCCAGACCTGAGGAATCCTGTAAACCACAGGTGTCAGTGGCATCGCTTGCTGGCTGCAAAGCCTGGGTGTGAGAGAACGGCATTCAGAAACCAAGCTTTTTTTCTCAGAGCAAGAAATGCTTCAAACACCAAAATCTAAATAAATGCTCTACTTACTATAAGGTAGTAATTTCTTTTTAGAACAGATTTCTGAGCCTCTGAAAGGATTTTACTTACCTTTCCCTGCTTATTTAGTGAAATCCTCTCTTACATGCATCAATTACAGTCACACAGACATAGGATAACAGTTCAAAGGCAAAAGAGGGTCAGCAAATAAATATGAGAGGCTTTCACGGGATTTTTGCTTTCACATTTTGATATAATCTAATGTTAATGCATCTGACATTACACCCAAATTTGTAATGCCAAACACTAGGGAGCAGCTGTTTTTTTTCTTTACCCTTTTCCTTTCAGCTTTAGCATTACATCTAATTTTCTGTCACAGCCTTTGAGTGGCAATATTCATCTTTTCACATGTATGCACCAGTGGGATGTAGTTTAGGTGCTGGTACTGCAGAAATCACAGTAACAGAGCCCTACCCACTGTTCTCTATTGTTCTGAGAAAGGTAGTGGGATTAAAGACTTGCCTTTTCCCTAGAGTGAGACCCCCAGGCAACCAGCTGGCAGTTAATGACACCTCTTCCCATACCACAATGCATATGGATTGCAGTTTTGTCTGCAAAACCATGGGCAGGTCTACAGGTTTGAAGCAAGGACTTTCTTGGAAGCATTTTTTGTGAAGCCTTTCGTCTTTGGGGTGGCTGGAGATTGGCCTCTCTTCTAAAACAAAAGGGGTTTTGGGTGCAACGGCCGATTTCTCCTGACAGAGAAGACCCACCTCGGCCAACCCTGGCTGGCAGCAGGCAACACCAGACCCGGCTAACCACACAAATGAGGGCAAATCTTGTGATCAGCATCACCTGGCTACTTGTTCACCCTCCCCATTTACTCCTACCTCAGAGTCACTGGATCAGGCGGCACAACTAACTGCTGCTCGTGCACTGGCCAGCCTGGAAACCCTGGAATGAAGCAGGCTGTGAAGGCGTAACAAGTCACGGTAATTCCTTTACAGCACTGCCGGGTTCTGCAGCTGCCATCCCGGCGGGCAGGAGTCGACACGTCCCTCTGTACCCAAGTACTCTGCGCAGCCAGCGCCAGGGGCCGGCCCGAGCAGCACAGCCCGAGACGCAGTGCGGGGCGCATGCTGCCCCCTGCCGGCAGCCCGGCCCTCTGTTCCTCAGTCCGTCGGGGACTGTCGCCGGTCCCGCTTCTCCACGCTCCCCGCCTGACGAAGCCCGGCTTGCAGCCTCACCATGCACCGTCGCAGGCTGCAGAGCTGCCTGGGAACAGGGGGTAGCTAAGGGAGGCCGAAAGCGGTCAGGAAAACTGCCTGTGAGCGAGAGAATCTCCCAAAGTCTCCTGACAGGGCTTCCTCCCTCCCCCTGGGGGAGCACGGCCTCTCGCTCCAGAGGGAGCAAAATCAGAGGAAGGATAATCTATTCTTTCTCATCTCTTGTAATCGGTTTCCAGCAGTTTTAAAATAAAAATCTAAATTGCAGCGAGTCACCCTGTGTTTCTGCCGGTGGCTGGTGCCGCCGCGGGGACAGCCGGCACCGTGTGCCTGCGAGTGATTCCTCAGGGCACCGCTCCGCGGCTCTTGGGTCAGTATGAGGAAGGAAGTAATAATTGCAGTCGGTTTCTGCACACTGCGAAAAAAATTGCTTCGTTTAGTTATTACAGCAAAGTAGAATGGAAAATACTTCATGTTTATTTTCAGAGAAGATGGCTGCTATCAGCCTCAACTCAACCGCAGCTATCAGTGTTCTGGGAAGAAATCAAAGGGCCGCTATCAGAAGTTATGAAGTGGTCTCTTCCGCTCCCATTTTCTGCTAGTCATTTGTCACTGTGTATTCAATAAGCAAAACCAGCTGCAATGCAGAAAGGCCGCACCTGGACAGTGGCTGTCTAGTGGGTCAAGGCCAGCACATCTTACTTTCTGTGCTTGGTGTTTGTAAAGCTCTTACTTTCCTTCAAACTGAGAATTCTAGGGTTGTTATGTGGAAGATCACCTGAGCATCTTTAAGAGGATGGTGGCTACAGGAGCTCCATGATTATCTTGCAACCTCTGCAAAAGGTGTGTACAAGGTGACCTAAGCCACATATACAAATCTCAGTGCAGAGACGTTTCATAAGAATATGCTGGAAGTTGTTTCAACTCCTATGAGCTTAAAACACCACTGATAGTTTCACCTTGGCTGCCTCATGACAGCAGGAAACTGTCCAATTCCATGCCAGGTCTTCATAACATTAGTATTAAAAATGCAAAGTACATTTGCTATCCAAAGTTGGAAGGGACAGCCAGTTTGCAAAGGAAATAAATGGTATGAGGGAGCACTTTACTCAATTACATTCAGTCTATGTGAAGTAGGAGAGAAAGTGTGACCCCTCAGTGCTGAGATGGTTAAAAAGCATCCACAAAAATGGTGTGAAATGGAATATGGCTGTCACATTGTGGAGGCCCACTCACAGGTCACTCGTACACAACACCACAAACCTGGATGCAAATGGTGCAAGCACTACCTTAAGCAACTGCCACAAAGAGTTTGACACAAATCATCAGCTTTTTAACATTTAGGTTATTAGATCAGATTTAATCTAATCAGGAATCTGATTCAGAATTTAGAACAGGAAGATTAAGCCTTCTCTTGTTGCAGATTTTTTTTTAATAAAGAGCTTGTAGCTGAATGCAAATAAGGTTTAGACCTGTTAGAAGATTAAGTGTTCTACTCTGTTCCTACTTAAACCAATTAATAGTTCTCAAGGTCTGAACAGTGGGGATATGCATGAATTTTCTTAATTCCACTAGCTGAAAGAAATCCGAATGACTTTTACCTTACACTGTCATATGAACACTGGTATGGCTTGCAGTAAGGTCGATCAGCAGTAGCATAAGATTATCCATCAGTAATCCATTAGAAGAGTAAAACATCATAATATATCACAGTAGATTAAAAATATGTAAAACACATAGTTTAAAGAAAAATCATAGTAAGAATGGGGGCTTTTTGTCTCTAGTGAGACACTGTCCTCAATCTAGACCCTGAAAGACCCATAGGCAACTAACTACCTGAGCCAAATTAATGATTTTTCTTGAGAATGTTTCACCTTTTTCCTTTTTAGTTTTTATAATAAGCTGATTATATCACTTACATCACTTATATCATTTATAAGTGATATAAATTTCTAATCATTCGAAATTCTGCAAATACAGAAATTCCTCTTGACTGGCTTCTATTCACTCTTTGCTTGAAAGCTCCACTAGTCATTCTGTTATTGACTCTGAGTGACCTAACAAAAGGGGAATTGTTTTTTAGTTAAATTATACTTAAAGATATAACACATAAATTTTTGATGTCTGCTCTGCAAGCTCCTCAAATGAGCATGCAAACCATTTCATTGTGAAGATGTATTTTCATTGTTCTTCAAAACAAGTCTGCCTGCAGGAGCACAGATTTATGTGGTAAATTGCTCGCAAGTAAAGATACAAATTGATGCCTGCAAAGTATCCAGCAAATCTTCTATAAAGACTGTGTTAGAGAATACCTCTCATTTGCAACTTTACAGTTGTGCCCCATATTATCAGGAGATTCTGATTAAATTCTTATTAATTTTGACATCATCAAAAAAGAGCCTTTGGTGTTAAGTTGCATTATGACTTGTGTACTCATTCTGCTGGAATTCATGCACAAAGAGTTGTAAGAGCTGTTCTTAAAATAAAGTGTGCTGCATCCCTCACTGTAGAACTACGTGGTATGTATTTTATTCTCTTCATGGTGTAAGTTACATAAGAAAAAAGCATACAGTGCCATGCCAAAGCAGGTTTCTCATTTAATCATAAGATAGTTTCACAAATCCAGTCTGTCTGCCATAAATAACTTGTCTGCGTTAAAATTCATTCTAAGCATACTTTCACATTTTCTCTCAGGCAAAGTTCTGTGCTATGCCTGGAAGTAACTTTTTCTATAACAGGTATTTTCACTAGATCAGGAACAGTCAATATGTATTTTTTTCTAGGATTTAAATTTCTAGGATTATTTTGTGTGTGTGTTTTATTAATAAACTTTATTTATTTCATGTTCTATTTTACTATTTAGCTCAGGTTTTTATTTTCTTCTGTCTTAGTAAACTGAACATATATTCCATGGGAAATTGGAAGAGGACTTCAGAATCTGATTTCTGATTACTGTTGCTTGTTTTCTGTAGCCTTTGTTAAAAAGAATAGGAGATAGCAGCCTTCCTTTCCAGAGGCCTACAATGCTATCATCTCGTGTTTTAGGCTACATGACCCACAAATATGCATAATAATATGAAATCTTTACTCACCTGCATAGAAAATATGAACCGTTTAAACAGTTACACTGCAAATTGCACAATAGGATTGTAACTGGAAACACTTTTTCTCCTCAATTTCCCAGTGGTTCATAAGAACAAACTTGCAGAAAACAGTGATAGCATAAATAAAGCATACTGCTTTGCAAATGACTCTTTACCTAACTGTAGTGTAAAAATAGTGACTTCCAGTTAACTTCCTGAATCTGAAAATGTTGCACACATATGCAAAAAGGTACCTGTCTCTACAGTACTTCAATTTTTGCTAGAGTTTGTTTCTCTAGAACTTCTTGATAAGCTTGACTAATTGTCAGAAAATATTTGGAATCTGTAACACAACAATCTCTCTGCAACAAAAAAACAGGTAA
>JBCJKH010012680.1:0-27483 GCA_039877255.1 Loriculus beryllinus
AGAAGCATTTGGAGATACCTAGAATATAGGTCACCAATTTAATCCTAAGTCACTTGCGGCTCCTGGTGAAAATCAGTCCATGCTGATAAAATCATGGATAGTGTGTGGGGTTGTCCTCATCCCTCTGCCTCATTCAGTGCACAATAGAGACACATCAATCAGTGAAGGAGATGAAGTCTTGAAAGTGGGCATTAAGTATTTACTATTTTTGTCATTCATTGTGTGACCATATTACTATTAGCTACTGTCCCAGTATCTGTACTGAAGGTAGGATGTTACCAGCTCCTTCAGAAACCAACCTGTATTGTTCTTATCAAATGATTGCAATTTAATGCAGATGTACCTCACCTGTCTTTGCGTGCTGAGATGATTGGGAGACATGGCAAAAGGCATATCCTTCAAATCTCTGTGTCAAAGTGGGGGCCCAGGGACGGGGGAGAGTCTAAACAAAAAGGAAGGAAATAAGTCTGCCTGTTACTCCTTTGAGAAATAGGTGTATTGTTTGCTATAGTGCAGGTTCTGGTAGATCTCCTCCACAAGAAAAACTCGATTACAAATGGTTTATTTGACCACATTCCTTGGTACTTTATAGTGAGGAAAATTAGGATTGTCATCACTTACTCTGTTTGCACAAGTTATGCGGGTTGGTTTACTGCTTTTGGAGGTTGCATTTATTTGTGGAGCACTGGGAAGGGCACATGTGGATGTTTGATGGGACGATTTGCATATTTTTGTCTGGAAGGATTCTCCAGTTGAGCTGTTTCACAGTGGTGCTGTGGTTTAGCCTCTGCAAGATGCTGAACAGCTGAGGCCCCCCTGTGTGTGTGCAGAGTTCTTATCTAAAGTGTTCAGTGATACAAATAATAAATGTGGCTGTGTTAAGGGAGCATATGGTAACTACAAGAGTAATGGCAACTCAAACAGTAGACTGCAAATGGTACCTGAAAGAAATGTTGCAGTGAAAAAAAGTGTATTCCAGAGCCTACTAAAAAAACCAAATGGTGCTTTGAAGATTGTATCATCAAAATGAATTACTGGGTGAATTGAGTACATGAACTACAAGAAAAATGTGAATTAAAATAGCTTAGAACACGTTATGTGCAGAGGGAATTTGAAGTTAAAGTAAAGCAATTTGAGGTGGGAATTAAAGGGGTCCCACTTTTCAGTGTCATTTAAAATTCAGTCATCTCAGAGAAAAAATGAACAATTTGTATGCCATAAAACCTGAGGGGTTTTGTTTAGGTATTCTTGAAGGGCTGGAGCTGTGTGACCTGTGTTGTTGATCTGTATCTGAGTGTGTCATCTTGATGGGGCTTGCAGTTTTCTCTCTTTTTTTCTCTTTTTGGCTGTGTGCTTAAAGACGGGAATTGTCAGGCTGCACTTTTGAAGCTGAACTTCAGAACTGTTTATTTGAAGGCTCCATGTGTTACACAGGCACATCAGGCAGGGCTTGAAACCTTAGAAGTATGTCAAATGCACAAATGTACCTAATTTTTTAAAGTAAAAGCAATACACATACATATCTTAGTGCAAGTCCATCCTACTCATCTTCTTAGCCTGCTAATTAGGCTGTAGCCCCAAAGGTATGCGTATATGCCTCCCATAGATTATTAGGTGCATTTGCTGCCAATGATGAACAGACTGGATAACTCTTCTTGCCTGTCACTTGTACTATTAAAACATATTGCCCATTCGCTTGAGCATAGGATGGCACAGTGCCTGGTGGCTTTGGAAGGAGCCGCTGTGAGTGGAAACCCCTGGGATGGAATACAGTGGAAATTGCATGTGGAGTTACTAGAACACTTGCAGAGTTTACGTAGGTAATATCCTTTCACTCTGCATTAATTACAATGGTTTACGAATGCTCATTAATATGCCACTTATTGCTGAGGCACGTGGCTGCTCTGCTTTCCTGACACCCGTTATTTCCTCCCTCTGAACACAACAAAGGAAACAAGAGTCGTCTGACATTGCCATGGCTCACGTTACTTCCCAATAAAAGAATGAGGTAATCAAGTCAGTCCTGCATGCACAGCACAGCGTTCCCTGAGCCTTCAGAGAGAGGCAAATGAGAACACTCCTAACGTTGTAATTTTAGACCTGACTGAGCAATGTATGTGTCTAACTAAAAGTGATTGACTCCAATGAGACTACTCACATAATTAGGCACTTAGATGTTTAATTTTGTGCTGAATATGCTTTGTTGTGTTTCTGTTGCACCGGTAAAACACAGAGCAAGCATTCATCTGCTGCTGGGGGCATCAAGGGGAGGCTGAATTCATAGTATCTGAAGAAAGGAAAACTGAATAGCCAAATCCCCCCATTGCTTCTCTTTGAATCCTTGGCAAATAGAATGGGCTTAGAAGAAGACTTAGAAACTAATTTGCAGTGACATCACAGAGGAGTAGTTCAAGCCAAAATAAAACTGAGTGGGAATCTGTAAGTGGTTGCTAATGGTTATTGCCAAGTGGTTTTGAGTGCTCCATTATTTATTTATTCCTTTACCACTGTGAAAGCACTGGAATTGAGAAATATCTCAGATGTTAAGGTTTGATCCACTGAGTATTTGCCCTCATTGCATGAAGTGTTAGTCAGGTGACAGGAAAAGAAACAACAAAGCACGTGCACACAGCTGGAGCAGAGGGCAGGCATGGTTTCCCAGCTTATGGATGCTTGCTGCAACCACCAACACATCTTCGCATATGCTTTTCTGCTCCCCTGTTTCCCATGTGTTCAGTTGTGGGATGAGAAAGATGGGAAACCTCTCTTGTTTCTCTTGAAACCTCTTGTTTCTTGTTTCTGTCTGCTGTTTACACACAGAAACCAGAGCTCTGGGTTTCACTTCTTTCCCAGTGAGGGGAAGTTACTCTTGTGCATCCCCAGCTCCTGGGCAAGTGCTTCAGCAGCAGATAGTTACAGTGGGCACTGGCTATGACATGTCCCAGTCACTTTGATGTGTATGGACCTGTGTGGCTTCAGGCTGTAGGCTCTTTGTCAGTGCTTTCTGTGGGACTTCTGGCAGACTTTCAGGGCATGTGGGTGCGAGGCCAGTAGTGTTGGGTCCACAGACTGAGGCATGTTGTTTCGTGCCTGTTCCAGCTGACAGCACCTCAATCTGTCCGGAGGGTTGCGCGTTGCCTCGAAGTTTCTGTGCAGAACAGAGGTGCTGGCATTGCTCATGGCACTCGGTGGGTTGGCTGGGAGACAAGCCAAGGGACAGTGTGGATTTGGGGCATTTTTAGATGTAGTTGCCTCTATTCTGTCCATGCTGCATTTGAGGCATGCGAGTGCTGTTATGGATCTTTCCCTGTGTGTTTTTGCTTTACCTGTGACTGATACTGTGATAGAATGGGTTGGGTTGGAAGAGACCTTAAAGATCATTTAATTCCAACCCCCAATAGCACTGTTCCCATTGGTCTGGATATCTACTGGGGAGAGCTGCACCAAACAATACAGCGAATTCTACCTAATGTGTGAAATCAATTGCATGAAAACAAGCGTTTGTCACTGATAAAGGTAAATGTTAGAAATCAGTAAGCAGTGTTTCTTTGTGCCAAGTACTTAAAACTAAAGATTGCACATTAAGCACAAGTATGATATACATCCGGAAATACAATTTCAGGTACTTTTATGATGTGTTTCTAAGCTCTGAGCTGTGATTTTGCTTTTTATAGGTTTCAAAATCTTTTACATGGCTGTGTTCCAGCAGTCAGTGAGAAATATGCTGGCCTTTGGTGAATGTAGAATGTGACTGAGCTTAATGTTAGCAAACCTGGCATAGTGTATTTCCATCTGAATGTAGTTATTTAATTGTTATTTAAGCCTTGATGTACTTTATGACACTGTGACCCTCATAAACTGTGTAAACTGTTTCCTAGGTCATACCAGATGGGTTCAGTAAGGCTCCTATCTCCTCTAGATAGGTGTGCCAGGCACATTCTAATGAAGTGATAGAAAAGGATAAATAGTTTGTTCTTGCCTTGAAAACTGCATTTGACAGCTAATATTTCAAACTGCTGCAAGAGCTGAAGCTGCTACTGCTGCTTGTGCGGGTAGTGAAGAAAAAGCATCTTCTTCACAGGTTTGTTTGTGCCACTTAAAGCTCACATGCATTCTTCTGGCAGTTCCCACTGTTGATTTGCAGCGGGCTGCAATGCTCTGCAAGACTGACTGTCACAGGTTGCATTTATGTATCTCATATTGGCCACTTTGACCTACTGCAAAAGCAGTGTTTATCTCCATTTAGCTAAGCCACTTAAGTACTTCTGTCACCCACAGGCTGACTCTCCTGCACAAGGATGAAAGTATTTCTGATTTGAGGGGAATTATTTTAACCCTACAGTTGTAACGCACTAGTTTACAAAATGTGCAGTAGATGGAGGATGCTGCAGTTGGTGCCTGTGCAGGCAGTTGTTCATCTGGCCTTGAACATCGTCAGGAATGGAGCATTCACAACTTCCCTGGGCAACCCATTCCAGTGCCTCACCACCCTCACAGTAAAGAACTTCCTCCTTCTGTCCGATCTAAACTTCCCCTGTTTAAGTTTTAACCCGTTACCCCTTGTCCTGTCACTAGAGTCCCTAATGAAGAGTCCCTCCCCAGCATCCCTATAGGCCCCCTTGAGATACTGGAAGGTTGCTATGAGGTCTCACTGAGGCACAGATGCAATATCTTCCTTTATGCAACAGAGAACGATCTTGCCTGCAACTATCAACTCTTGCAACAGACAGCTTTGAAAGTTTGCTGTGTAATCATACTAGACTTTCTATGGGAAATTCTTTTTTGTTTCATTTTTAAATGACATATAAGTAGAAGTGGTATATTTAAAATAATCCAAATGTGTTTATATCACATTTAATATATGTGGTGAATCATGGTTGCAGAACAGTGACTTTTAATGAAAATGTGCCTTAAATTGTTGAGAGATTGATTTGGATGTTCATTATGCTTTTTATAATAGGAGGAGAAAAAAAAATTAATGATACCTTAACAGAGATGTTTGATCGGACAACCCATGAAGAATATGAATCCTGCCTACCAGAAGACAGTCCTTCTGCATGTGATGAGAAAGAAACTCTTCATGATGAAGAGCAGGATAAGGAAATAACAGCAGCAAGCAAGAAACTAAAGAGTGAGATATAATTTGTTTTGTCTTCACTTGCCTGCTTAAACTAGAGAAGTTGATATGAAATCATGTTCTGTTCTCTACAAACAAATACGCCAAATAAACTATTGCTTCATTTTTTTTCTTTATAAATTCATGGGGAAATTTAGTAATTGTAAGGGCATAACATCAAACAATATGAAAATTATTTTGGTAGTTTATTTATATAGCTAGCCATCAAACAAATATGGGGTATATAATGAAAGCTGGCATAGGAGCTGTACAGCAGAGTGACTTGCAGGAAACACCTGGTTTTGGCTGCAGATTACTTGCTCCCTTTCTTCTCCCCATTGTAGGTTCTACTGATGACTTCACAGCAATTTTTATTTTAAGCAACCTTTCCTTTGCCATTCTGCTTATCTTTTTTAGTTTTACTTTCCGTCTTTTATTTGTCTTGCTGTTTTCCTTCTACTCCAGTAATGCTTTTTCATCACTGGTTCAATCAATTTTATATTATTTTTATTATCTGTTTGAATCTGTTGTCTCCAACTGAATGTACATGGCATTTTTGTATTTAATAGCTAGCTAATAAGAAAGATGTTTTTCCAGGCAGTCTGCTGATCTATATGAATATAACTTTTTGGTTTGCATGTATATTTACAGACCATGAGGATAAACAAGATAAAGCCAAACAGAAAGCTTTTGTGGAGCCGTATTTTAAAAGTGATGAAAGGTAATTTAGTTTGTTCTGTATAGGCATTTTAAGGCTCTGTATATCCTTCCTAAAGCAAACTTGTTCTTCTATAAAATAAACATTTGTGCATAACATATTAGCAGCTGAAAATACACAGGTAAAAGACGTACCGAATTAGGTAAAAGCCTTACATAAAAGCTGCTGTAGGGGAAGAAATAAGCACATCGAGATGCCTGTTAACATCTGCTGAAGATGCAGTATTTTGTAATGTTTCTTATAGGCATGTTGTCATGCATGAGTTTATGAGCAAAGAGCTTATGGGTTGCTTGTACAAATAAAAACCTTTCCTTCTCTGGCATTTTTGCCTCTTTCTCTAGGCAATAAATGAGTAATGTTTAACAGCTGTACCTCTTAGTGTGTTTCCTTTAGTGCATTTCTATAGTCTGGTACTCTGAATCTTCATTTCATAATGATGCCAAGCCCTTTGGTTAAATATTTGTTAGGTTTTGGGGTTTTTACCTCAGCATATGTTTTATTCGTTGAGGAAAACTTGTTTAGTGTTTTGTGAGCAGACAAGATTCTTTTCAGAATTTGTTCTTTTGAACCCCAGTAAATTCCTCTTGCAGAAATCAATGCAAGAGCAACTGTGTCTGAACAAAATAAACATGCTACAGAAGGTGTATATTTAATTTTGAAATAAAAGTTACTAATTATTTTCAGACTACAAAAATACATAATAATGAGTTGTACATATCTGGTTATGAAAAGATCATTTTACATTTAAACAATCCTGGAACTATTTTAGTTACAAAAATAGTCCTAGTGAGCTATGAAATGCAGTATAATTAGGTTTTGCAGGCATTTTCTGATATTTTTTTTTCTTGAGAATCTGGTATCTTTTTCTTCATTGTGTTCTAAAGACTGGAGATTTCCAGACATGTAGAAGAAATAAATGTACTATTATGTGAAAACATTTTTGTTTTTCAGAAAGAATACTGTGTTAGATTTTCCTCATATTGAGGTTATTCGAAAAAAAGAAGAAAGAAGAAAATTGCCAGGCCACACTTGTAAGGAATGTGAAATGGTAAGTAGTGTTTTAAAGTTTAAATTGTAAAATTTAACGCTAATATCTAAGCGTTAAAGTGCTGTTGAAATTACGAATTTGGTTGCATCATCATCAGTACTTACAGTAGCAGAAAAGTAAGTGTTTACCAAAGTTATTTTACCAAGCTTTGAGTGGATTGGTTTGTTTTTTACCTGTAGTAACTGCACATAACTTAGTCTTTCTCTGTGTGTATGTACATCTGTATGATAGAAAAATCTCACATCATAGTTACAGTAAGATTCCAGTAAGCCATCAAATAGATATGGAATGTAGGATGGAAGCTGGCATAGGAGCTGTACAGCAGAATGACTCTTACAGGAAACACCAGCTTTTGGCTGCAGATTACTTGCTTCCTTTCTTCTCCCTGTCATAGGTTATCCTGATAATTTCACAGCATTTTTTATTTTAAGCAACTTTTCCTTTGCTATTTTGCTTATCTTTTTTACTTTTACTTGCTTTGTTTTACTTGTCTTGCTGTTTTCCTTCTACTCCAGTAATGCTTTTTCATCACTGGTTCAATCAATTTTAAAGAATGATTACAAGCTTCTAAACTTTAGCTCAAAAGCTTTATTGAAATTTACAGGTACTGGAATAAGTAAGTTTTCTGTCCTGTTCTACTTGTGTATATGTAGGTATATCTTGGATTTGTTTATTGTTTGGTTGGGGTTTCTTATTGGTTTCTGGGGTGTCTGCATTTTCAGATTATTGTACCAGCATAGATGCTGATGTGTGCAAATACATGTGCAAATGCATGCAAAAATACTTACATTAGCAGATTAAAATGTATCAAATTTTAGGTTTAATGTCACAGTTTTTCCTCCCTTTCAAATTACTAAACTGCTTTCAGATACTTGATACAGAGATAAAATACTGAAGTAATTACATGTATAATAAGGACATATTTCATTTGGTCAGTAATAGACTTTCAGGCTGGAGTTAATTAAGCAATGATCTAATACACTATGACTGGCCAGAAGTGTGGATAAATGACAGAATGATGGATTCTCTGGAATCCTTTCACTTTAATTTCCACACTCATATAGAAGCAACATGGTTCATAGATTCTCCTGCTATTCACTTTATGGAAAAGTCACATTTACTTAGCTGAAGAAATTTTTTAGAGTGTATTTTTAACAAAGATTTATTCCTGAAAAACAGCTTTAGTGAAACTTCTTAAATACAATTCTTAAATACCATTTTCAAAAATATATTTGATTCAAAGACTTTGAAAGAAAATAAGATTTTGGGGGACGAAAAAAAAACCAAACCAAAACTAGAAAAAAACCCAAACCTTCAGTCTATTTCTTTGCCTAGAGCCATGGCGCTAAGTGTTTTAACTTGCTGTCTCTGTAAGCTGCTGCTATCTTTTCCTCCCAGCAAATCCACTTCTTGTTTCTGTCTGGCAAGCTAGAGTGGTAACTATGGTGTTTTAGAAACATTTACAGCTCCAAGTTTACAATATTGGGTTTCTACATTAAACTTTTGGGTTTGTTGTTGGTTTTGGTTTGGTTATTTTTTTTAAGTCTATGCCATTCAAGATTAATGTCTTGGAATGTGTGGAATGTTTGGCTGTGTCATTGCACCATAATAAAACTAGCTTTGAATTAAATGCCTGTGGAAGAAGGGAGTATTAGAGCATAAATTATGCTTTTTAAAAAAGTCTTGATTTACTTATTAGTCATAAGGGTTTAAAAAGTCTCAAGTCTAAGGAAATATTTACAGAGTGGATAGAAATCAGTAAATTGTTTCTGGCTATGTGCTGTAAGCAGTGAGTGGGAAGAGTTACCTGTCATTCTGAGATGATGTGGGAGATTTAACTTCTGCACGTGCCATAACAGACTGTTATCAAAGGCCTTTGTAAGTCCTTATCTCAAAACTTCCTGGAAGCATCTTGTTCACTTTACAGTGTAGAACATTTGATAAGAGGTCTTGTTTTGCAATGCAGTCAGAGAAAGTTTGTATGTACAAATTACTAGTAGCTTGTAAAAGTAACATTTGTTAGTGTGGTTATTAAGTCTAGCTGTGCTTTAGATAAGTGGGAGAATCGGACAGATGTTTTACATACACTCAGATTGCAAAAATAGTAACTTTGTGCTAAACTAATAAGAGGGACATTTTAAGGGCTCTCTTTCTGAGACTGCAGATTGCAGGGTTCTGTAAACAATTCTTTTGCACTGAAGAACTGGCAGTTTATCCTGCATACCAGGATCTTGTAGTAGACAGAGCAGTAATCTCAAGTTCTGGGTGCAACCTGTGAATCTCTGTTCTTGACCAGGAGACGTACATGTTACTAGGTCGGATTCCTTACTAATAAGGTCTTTGAGACAAGAATATGTTCATGTCTCACACTTTGTATAACGAGAAGAAGTTTGAATTGACTGGGGAGAAAATGTACCTCTGTTTCAGGCAGAGTTGCAGTTCTTACAGAATCCCAAATCACAAAGTCTACTTTTACTAGTACATGCAGTTTTGTCACTGACATTTTCAGAGCTGTGGTTATACTTTTTTTATAGAGTCATCAATATAATTATCTCTTGATTTTCTCGAGGAGGATTTTTATGCCTATTTTGTACTTTGTCTGCCATCTAATAAGGAAAAATGGGATTTATTAGTGTGGTTTTCCAAGTAGTAGGTTTTCCAGAGTCCTGCCAGTAGATGGTGACAGGAGGTAGTCTCTATTTACAGAGGTATTCTGTTCCTTTCCTGATTTCTCCTGTCTAGATCACTTTCCAGCTGATTGAATGAGGTTTAAAACTTTAGTTTACCTTTTTGAATTGTGGCACTATCAATTTCAGTGGAATTGTTTTACTACTTTAATGAGTGTCAGGTCTCTTGTGCAATCCAGTCTGTGACTGTTGTCTTACTACTTCAATCAAACAGCACGTTTGCTTTGAAAGCATTTTGACACTTTGATATTAAAGTGCCAGATTGCTATTTTTAGGAGATACTAGCTAGAATCACAAACTAAAACAGCAGAAAACTGCCTGAAAACCCCAACTTATCTTTCTATGTTTCTACTCATGGGAACACACAGAAAAAAGTATGGAGAAAGTATATACTTTTCTCATTGCAGTTTCCAATACAGATGACAGGGATGAAAATGTAACTGATTTATTATATGGTCTGGAGAATGCCCAGTTGGCTGAGTTTCTGGAGTCCCAGTGTCAGTCCCCCAGTCAGACTAGCTCTTTATTTACCCCTCATTTGAAGGTAGTTAAGTAGGAAGCATTTTGACTTAATTTGCTGCTAGTTCTGTAAATCTAGACACAGGAAATAATTCTGCAGCATGGATTTTTGTAGTGTGTTCTCCCACTTTTTTATTTAATTTGCAAATGAGAACTGAATTTATTAGAAAATTCCCTCTATTTCAACACCTGTGCTACTTAGCTTTGTAGAAGCATTTAGTAAAACTGTTGACATAAGTAATTGTGCACATGTCTAAGCCTTGTACCTATGGTATGTTAAAAGATATAAAACTAACAAATTTGCCACCATAAGGTTATGTTTAATCTGTAGGTTCAGTAAGCTTTTAGGATAATGGCCAGGTGCTTGTCATTCAGATAATAAATCTCTACTTCTGCCTTGCCTCTCCGTTATTTTTAGATAACTCTGTTAATGAACAGTGATTGACAGTGTCATTGTATAAAGTAGTTGCTCTATATGCATAAATTTGTTAACTTGGATTTTTTTTTTTTCCTAACCTTCAGTATTATGCAGACATTCCAGAAGAAGAGAGAGCAAAGAAGCTTGCTTCCTGTTCAAGACACAGATTTCGCTACATTCCTCCAAATACTCCTGAAAATTTCTGGGAAGTTGGATTTCCTTCCACCCAAACTTGTGTGGAAAGAGGTTTGTGCAGAAAAGGCTGACAAAGCGCTTTTAAAAGCTGATTTTTCCTTTTTTCCCTAAAATAGTTTCCTGATACTATCTCTAGTTCATAAAGCAGCCTTTTTCTCCTCTCTTCTCTCAGTCTCTTCTATTTTGAGTAATTGCTGTCTTATCTTTTTGGTAGCTCCTGTACTACTGAGAAGGGCATATAGGGAAATTTTCTTAGAGCCTAGATAGAGATGGAAGAAGTAATTGGGATTTTCATAGAATGTAATTAGAATCCTACATGTCTTTGAACCAGAGGAAGAATTGAGTCATCGTTTTCAGAGGCAAAGGCTAAAAGGTTGTGCTCACTGAGGAGGGACAGGCAGCATTGTTGATGTCCTTTGTGTCTTTGGAGCCCCATAATACCACGTGATAATGGAAACGTTGAAGATAAGGTGTGATTAAACAGGTCTTAATACATATACCCTGCTTGTTAGCAACACTATAAAACTTGGAGTTTGGGGTTTGGTTTGGTTTTGTTTTCTGACTTCTCTTCACACAGAAGACAGTTCTTTCCTAAATAAGTCTTCGAAATCCTAGAGCTTGATATAAAATGAGGTTTTACTCATGATGTTCAGATATAGTGAGTATACTTCACAATTTATAGTGTGTACTATATGTAAATTTCATCAGAAGTAGTGAATCTCTGAGGTAAGGATAAGGAGCCTACAGGAACTCTCTTTGAATAACTTATATCTTTATTTATGTGTATGTTATTAGCTGTGAAGCAATAACCTTCATGTATTTTTATCAGTTCCCATAACAGTTTCAGGGCAGGCACTGGATAATGTAGTCAAAAATGTTTATGTGTTCTTGTGTGATAGCGCTGCAGTATCATCCTTAATCTTTCAGAAGAGGGAGCCTTGATTTTTAGGGACTTGCATAACCTTTAGAGTGCAAATCTTTCTTAATCAATATATACTGAGTCAAGTTCATTTGAATTTGAAGCTGTATTTCCAAGAAATATGTGCATGTTTAGAACTTTAAGCCTCTCCCCTTTCATTGTGGCTGACAAGTGTCACATTTACTGTTGAAGCTCCCTTTGAGTTCTCCGATCCACTGCAAAGAAGTAAGCTAGTCACAGAATTTGCAAGCCATTAAGCTTCTTTGTCTTCGTTAGACTTCAGGAGGATGGTTCTTGGTTTTCCAGCACTTTGTCTTTGGTATCACATAAGGAAAAGTAAATCCCTCAGTCCAGCTAGACAGCACCTCAGGAATGCTGAATCATTGTTCCTTTGTGACTAGTCTCTTTCCTCTCTTGTGTATCCAGTTAGATGCGGCTTGGCTGAGGCTAATCCATTCCTCCTTTACTCTAAGCAATAAAAGAGTTCTCACCACTCCAGAATCACCTTTGGTTCTTGATAATTATCTTTAAAGATGAACAAATCATAGTGCTTCCTTTTCTAACCTGATTGCCTCTTACCTGTTCCAGTAATTGAGAAATCTGGTCTGAAGTAGACATGCCTATTTATAACTTCATGTGATTGAGATAGCCTGTTAGGGAGGTTCTTGTTACTACCCATTTGGAATCTTCTTGCAGCCTCATTACAGTGAGCTTCTTGGGTATGTCCTTGCCTGCTAGAATAAGAGCTATTCAGTTGTTAATGGTCCTCAACTGACTATCAGACATAGACTTTAGCTCAAGCCTTGCTTAATAAAAAGGCCATATTATACAGGAGTGCAACAAGAACATCAAAATGCCAGAGAGTTGCCATGATGAACAGTTGCATCTGTCACTCCAGAGTAGTGGAGTACAAAGGATGTATGTTCTGCTTCATATTGGTATCTTGAGCCAACTGTGGTTTGTGGTGTTTTCTTTAAATAACTGAGTTGCATAGACAGCGTTTTTTAACTATGAAGTAGGAATCTATTACTCTCACTTCAGCGGATATTAGTGCTGATAAACAGTAAGGGTCTGACAAAAGCCAGGTGCTGTAACTGATTTGCATAAAATGTCTGCTTACTATCAGTATTAGCTGAATGGAGCACATGACAGGAATTTTCTATGCACTTTTCTTATCATAAAGCTTTCAAGATGTGTTTGATCCGTAGGTTTATGTTTGGATTTTTCCAGATGGACAAGTTTTTAATAAATTACCTCAAAATACAGGGATGTACTATTTCAACCCACAAAGCACCTGTGCTCAAAGTTTCCTCTGTATGATTAGGAAATACGTTTTTAAAAGTAACTTTACTAGTCAACTGAATTTGCAGTACTTAAGTACTTTGTTACTTTTAGGTAAGATCTTCTGTAGAAGAAACAATGAAGAATGCAGTTTTGTTTTCAGTAGATGAACAATTCCATTTATAGGTGAATAATGTCCACTCTTCGGTATTGTCTGTCTGTATTGCATTACTACGCAGTCATCTACTAGAAAGCAGCTGAGTATTTTCATTAATGATATTGCACCCTGGAATCTCTAGCTTTTTTTTCCAAGTGAGAATTAGTTGCCACAAGGGAAAATAAAATCGCAATTTATTTTTTGAGGGTAAACAAAAATGAAACTAAAGTTATGCATGTTTCCTTATGCTACATATCTTATCTCACATTTATTCTTACTCTTTTAAGGATACATTAAAGAGGATCTTGCTCCTTGTCAACGTCCAAAAAGACGGCAGCCTTATGCCATGATGTTTTCTCCAAAACGCAAAGAGCAGAAAACATAAAGGATGGGGAAGTAAGGCACACCAACTTGGAGAGTATCCTTGCTGCCCTTAGATATTTATAGTTAATATAAACTTGAAATAAAAAACTGTATTTTCCACAATGATAGATAAATAGTTTCATTAAATATGTAAATTTTATAAAATTCATTTGAAAATCTGATGTACCAGGAAGCAAAACTATTTAATGTATGTTTCATGTTGTACTAATACATTTTGTATCAATTTTTGCATCTGTCAGACAATGAGTCTCCCTTTTTTATTTTCCTTTTTTTAAGTCAACAGCTAAAATTCCAGTAGTTCCTGTCTAAACTTCATGTCAGTGAGCAACTGCTTTGAAGTCACTGAAATCAGTTGTTCTTGCAAGGTCTAAATGTTTGTCAGTGGGAACAGAAATGTTTTCGTAGGGTGCTTTTATTTTGCACTGGATTTTTTATTTTAGCCTTTCTCTTATGGCAATAATGGTTATATCAACTTGTAATAAAGCTCTATTAAATATGATATGTATCTACTCTTAATGTTTTGGAGGTATGAAAACCATGGTCTAAGTGTCTGTCTTAAATTTTGTGTTGAATATATAGCACCACGTTTTCCTCAGAGTTTAAATTAGAATATCCAGGATGTTTTTGTTTTTGTCTTTGATGTCAATCTTCTCTATCTATGTCTCACTTATTGATGAAGAGATAAGCATTGTTATTTATAAATTTGGATGATACTGAGTTCTTCTAGGTGATGAGCATTGCTGTCCACTAGGTCATGAAGGATTCTTCAGGGATATTGTAAATAAATCTTTTATAGCAGGCAATATAGTTTCATCCTTGAATTTGGAGAGTAAGAGCCTACGTATCACAGAGGCAGGGTAATGTTTGCTCATCATTAGGCAAGTTACTGAAAGATACTTAGGAATAAAGTAACATTCTAGAATAGAATCAAATATTCAAGCAGCATACAATCAGAGTTAGGCACAACTGGTGAGAGTTCTCTCTAAAAAGGTGTCATAACCCAAGCAACTGTTTAAATGCCTTCAAACTAAACAAACAGTAAGTATAGATACTTCTGGGGGAAAATATATATATAAGTATCTGTATTTTCTCTTATTTCATATATATATATGTGTATGTATACGAAAAATATATATTTAAAAACTTGGTGGATTGGACCATTTAATTCCAGGTATAGTTGTACAGGAGTTGCGGTAGGTCCTGCTGGTGGAAAGGTTATGGCATATGCGCATATGCCTAAAAAGAAAGCTTAAAAAAAGAAAAAAGTGATTAATTTAACACTAAGTAACAAAATCCTCTTAAATTGGAATCACAGGCCTTGCACAAAAACAGGAGGTGGGGTATCACTAAGCACTGCTCCCATCCTACCTGCTCATGTGACTGATTGATTGGCTTTAGCATTTCAAAGAGATATATCCAAAGCAATGGCAAAAGCATAAAGCTAAATAACCATTAAAATCTTTAGTGAGTAGGTAGTCAAAGAATCCATGCCAAGGTAAGTCTGGGTTCCTGTCCCTGAAAATGAAAAAACTTTAAAGAAAATTAATAGATGCTGTCAGGTGGAATTCTTGCAGGTATCTTGAAATTTGTTTCAAGACAACCATTACATGCTCGAATAAATATCAAAAAAAGCTTTTGCTAAAGAAAGTAAGCTAGGAAGCTGCTTTTAGCTAGGGAGAACATTTACAAAGAAGTTAAGCTTCACAGAAAGTTGCTAGAGATAAGCTGTTAAAGTGTAATGGGAATATTTAAAGGTAAAGTGACAAGAAAAGTCTGGATTTTGCACTTTCATTTGTTGTGATGCCCAAGAACCTTTCTTTGCAGGGTGGGTTGGTGGGCAGAGCTGTTGTAAACTGGAATGGCAGAAAAGGTCAATGAAATGGGTGTCAGCAAGCTGCCAGGAATGGAGCACACTCCCACAGCATTGAAAGTGAGAGAAGAAACTGCTAACTACCCCCCTCACTGTAGGCTGGAACTTGTCACTTAAAGCAGCTTTGATGGTCAAGGAGTATAAACTGGCAATTGTGCCAGCAAACTTCAGAAAAAAAAAAGACTCCAAGGAGTGGAGTATTTGAAACAATGGGATTATTGTTAAGAGTATAACATGGTGTTCAGGGCTATGGATAAATATGTGAAAAATTGTTGCTTTTTAAAGGCAAGTCACTCTGACACAGTCTTTTAGACTCTTTGAAGATGTCAAACCATGATTCACCTGACAGCTCATAGTAGAACCAGCTTGTCATGGTATGAAAGAAGTTCTCTCCTATATTACACCCATGTAAAAGTACATAAATCACCACAGCGGAAGGAAATCACAGTGGTGTTCTCATAGGACCCCTTTACATCAAGCCTATTTGTGTTTTGAGAAAGGGTAGAGAGCGAAGGCAAAAGCATGTTAAATTATTTACTGTTAAAGTAGACCTGGAATATAGAAGAGAAGGGGAGAATTCACAAAACAGAAGGTAAGATTCAGTCCCTTTGCACAGAAGAATTAATGTGATAGATGCCAATAGAGTTATCAAGTGTGGAAGTAGTAAATAGGAAGGGCTCACTAAAGGGAAACAGGTTTAGTTACACCCAGTTAGTGTCGGTGAGGATATTATTGCTCCACTAGAGGACAGTAAGGAACTGCTTTGTGCTTACAGCAATGTAAGAACTACTCTTTCCTCTTTATTTCACTAATTTTTAAGGCTTCAGTTGCTTTAAAAATTTTAGATGCCCTGCGTACCTATTCTAATGCCAGAAAAAATGCTGCACTATTGAGAACCAGACTTCATCTTGACAAGAGATCAGTGTTTTAAAATCTAGAAATAAAAATAAAACCCGACTGATTTCCCATCAAAAAGCAAGAGAAATCCCTAAAAAAATAGCAAAATTCTGGGCAATTTTTGTGTACCAAAAAAAGATGTATAAATTTTAAAATATATAAATTTTAGAAATTCAGTTAAAGATTTCTACACAGCTTACCTATATTTTTTTAGCAAAATCATAGACTGTTAGGGTTGGAAAGGACCTTAAGACTGTCTAGTTCCAAGCCCCCATCTTGCAATATTGTGTACCTTTATCCAGAGAAAATGGAGGAAAAAGGGAGCCAGTCACACCCAGCAAGGAAAATCTGCTAAAGAATAACTTTAAAGATTGTTACATTCATAATTAGCATTAGCCATCTTTGCTTGCTTTATGGCAGCGTGCTGTGATCACAGTCAGCTATGCTGTGGGAGGAGTGGACTGTGTTCTTTGATGAGCTGGTTTTTTACACATCTGTAAACGGTGAAGAAGAAAGACTTTTTGATATAAGCCATAAGCTGGAGTAGGCTGGTGTCTTTGGAGGTTATTGGGACAATTGACTAAAACCAGTGTTTATAATCCAGCTATTCATATATTTTCTTTCATGAAGCTAGCACTCATAAATTGAGAGAGGAGGTAGAAATCTTCAAATGTATTCAGATATGAGTGTCCACATAGGGGTCTCTGCATCTGAATAGCAGTGCCTGTTGGGTCACAACACAACCACCGGGCACTCCTGCCAAGATAGCCACAACTGTCTTCTGGTTTCCTTCCCTTGTCTGCGATGGTGTCCTTGGGTTCATGCCGACTTTTCTCATTTTATAAGGGAAAACTTAGCATCATTACTGCTAGGATTTGTGCATCTTTTTTAACAGATAGGTAGATATCTAGCAATATTCCATTAGCCATGACCAGAACAACTTGAAGACTTGATGTTTGCATAGTAGCAATCCATAGAGAAACAGTAATATCTAAACCCTCATCCATTTTACATCATTTTACAACCCCTGTTGGAATGGGTTAAAGTGGTTTCTGAAAGCCAGTATATCTTAACTTGTACCCAAGGTAACACTCAGGGGTTCCAGCAGAGCTTTTTGTGGCCTACTGTATTCCTAGGGCTTAGCATGTGTTCAAGTTTGTGATGTTCAGACACTGGCGTGGGCCCAATGATTGAAAAGCCTTCAAGTTGGCGGCTTAGTCTCATTCCCAAAAACATAAAGATGGCAAGCTGATGGCTTTAGCACATCTAGAGCACTATCTGTCCAGTCTGCAAAATGTTCCCAGCTTGAGAAGGAAGCCTTTGATCATAAACCATTTCTTGGGCTGCTTGGAGCCCAGAAGTCAGACAGATTGTTGATAAAATGTCCACAGGCAAGCTGTGTTTCCTGCACCGCCTGCAAGGCCAACTTGGTCATTAGCTGCTTCTAATTAGTTGTGCTTTTGAACTTTGCCTTTCTCCCGCAGAAAGGATGAATAGCTTGTCCCTGCTGAAGCAGGAGGAAAACAGTGTCTGTCTGCTGATTAATGGAAACTCCTGTCAAAACTAAACAATACAAGAGAACAAAATTACAGGGGGTGAAAGAGCAGAGGAAGAAGAGGAGGGAGGGGAAGAGAGAAGAGGAAGAAGAGGAGGGAAGGGAAGAGAGCAGTGAGGTGTTCATTGTTGACAGGTCACAGGGTATCAGTAGACTCTTAGAAATAATCAACATTAAAATCAGCCTGGGCTTGTCAGCCCTGATCCTCAAAAAAAGGGCTTTGCTGTGTTCTAATAAGTCACTTGTAAAGCGTTTTGAACAATGAACTGATGGTACCTTTCTTTTAAGTGTCTTAATGCAGAAAGACTGCTTGGTTTGAACAGGTTCAGTCTTTGCTGTGTTCCTGACAGGGTGAGCATAAAATTTCCAGGATCATTCTCTGTACAATTATGAACATCTAACTCCTAAAGGAGGGAGCAAGGCAGTGCAGAAATAAGCCCAAAGTTCGGCTCAGTGGAAGATGGACCAGTCTTGCTTCACGTCCATATAGAGCATGGATAAAAACTGAAATGTAAAGTTTTTTCCTCAGAATTCCTCTTAATTCCTTAGTCTGTGCTTTGGGTGCAGTCTGGGAGGATAATCTGTGTTCCTGTGTGTCAGCACATGTTAAAATGACGTGCTGCAGAGGACGTAAACAGTGTTGTCTTCTGTGCATTATTTTACAGATTATGAAGCGATGGCTCAGCACAGGTTGGGTGGCTGTGTCTTGTACGAAGATACACAATACAGTTTGAAATTGTGAATGCTGTAAATGTAGATAAATTTCTTCTCCCCTCAATGGTCATATTAATATAATATTTTTCCTGGGATACAATTGTCCTCTATTTTCCACACTTTTAAATCTTCTTTTCTTTATAATACTTCTAGGATACACATGTGGCTAGACATTAGGCATCCTTGGCACAGCACTTGAGGTACAAGTGTCATCCCAGCAGAGCCACATGGACTTCCAGGCGGTTGGAGGAGTTTCTGCATCATGTTCCTGCATCATACAGGCTGGGCAGAGACTGGACTGAGAGGGGAGAAGAACTTGGGGATGTTGGTTAACAAAAGCTCAAATGACTTGGCAGTGTGTGCTCACAGCCCAGAAACTAGCCGTGTGCTGGGCTGCATCAAGAGAAGCATGGCCAGCAGGTCAAGGGACGTGATTCTCCCCATCTACTCTGTTCTGGTGAGATCCCATCTGCTGCACTGCATTCAGTTTTGGGGCCCCCAATGCAAGGGGGACATGGAGCTGTTTTAGTGAGTCCAGAGGAGAACCATGAAGTTGATCATAGGGCTGAAGCACCTCTGCTATGGAGACAGGCTGAAACAGCTGGAGAAATGAAGTCTGCAGGGAGACCTTAGAGCAGCTTCAGTGCCTAAAGGGTGGCTACAGGAAATCTGGACAGGGGCATTTCACAAGGGCAGGTAGTGACAGGAAAAGGGGGAATGGCTTTAAACTGACAGAGGGGAGATTTAGATTAGATATTAGGAAGAAATTCTTTACTGTGAGAGTGGTGAGGCACTGGCACAGATTGCCCAGAGAAGCTGTGGCTGCCCCATCCCTGGCAGTATTCAAGACCAGGTTGGATGGGGCTTGGAGCAACCTGGTCTAGTGGAAGGTGTCCCTGCCCATGGCAAGGGGGGTTTGGAATTAGATGACCTTTAAAGTTCCTTCCAACCCAAATCATTCTATGATTCATTGTTAAGAGAGGCACTGGAAGTTTCCTGTCAAGGACATCAATGTCTGTCTCCCACACTTGTCAATGGTGGGAGACAACCTTGCCTAGCAGGAACTTTGAGAAGGACACTTGAAAAGTTCTTGTCCTTGGGTGGTTTTTGTCTGCATTCCAGCTGCAGCCGTGAGCAAGGCTAATCAGAATCTCATTTGTACCCAAGGCTCCTTTTTAGCATCTTGTTTGGAAAATTAGTTGGAGCTTAAGGTCAACATGCAAGAAAAGCTTTTCATTGCAGGCAGGAAAGCTGATTTAAGCTAGAAGCATGTATTTCTTGGGTGTTGTATGGATTTAGTTAGCATGAGTCGGGCTTTGGCATGAGTCGGGCTTCTCTGGGAGTGGAAAAATACTAGGCTTTGGGGGAGGTTAGCCAGGGACTGCAGTGGGGAAATGAAATTGTAACGTTGAAAACAAAAAACAGGATGTGAAACCGTAGTGTTGTGATGTTGAGGTTAGTGCTTAAATAAATAGATGTGGTAACTTGTATTAGGTATTTTTGTGTGAAGCCCAATCAAAAGCTTGTTGGCAAGGCATGTTAACCAATCAGCGTATAACCAGTGTGCAGATTTGTGTATAAAAGACCATGTCTGATGCTCAATAAACGGCAATCGCTTGATCACATCGATCATCTCTGCGTTGTCCGTGACTCCTGCATCAACAAGTGGCGCCTGAACAGGGACCCTCAGATTGGTACCTTGCGGAATCAAGGTGGAAGGACCGATGGGAAAGGAGGGGGCAATGAGCCGGACGAATCAGCGCTGCCCCAGCACTGGACGTCAGACGTGTGCATAACTGGAAATCTCACCCTGATAAGGTGAGGGGCCAGGGGCACTCACTATCCAAAGAGGAACAGGCGGTGGTGAAGCTCCTTCAACACATTCTCTCTAAGAGAGGTCTGCAATATGATAGTGCCGCCCTTCAGAGGCTGTTAAAATGGTCCCGCGACCGTGGCTTTTTACCCTCGGTACAAGATGCGTTTGGGGTTCCAAAATGGGACCGGGTTGGTCAAGCGCTATGGGGCAAAATTAGTAAAGGGTCTAAAGAGGTTCAGAAGCACTCCACATTGTGGAGGTTAGTTATAGAGACTCTTAAGGACGTAAAGTCGGAAAGGACTGCAGTCATGTCTGTGCTGATGGCTACGGCCCCAGAGGGTAGTGGGGGAAAAGCTGCAGGACAAAATGCCTCTGCGATGGCCTTTGCGCCTCCTGTCGTACCGCAAAGTGCCCGCAAAAGGACTGTGACTGATTTTTCTAAAAAAGGCAAACGAGTCCGAAACCTTCCCAAACCTGATAAGAACGTGCAGAACCCCAAAGGTATGTGGAAAGTTACCGGTGGTAAAAATGAGGACAATCCGGAGTCTAAACTGGAGCCAGATCCAGAATCACCTGAGGCAGAGCCAGACCTGTATCCTCCTCTTCCCAACTCTGGTGACAGTTCAGAGGATGAATCCGCTTGTTCACCCCATCGACAGATGTCTGTGAGCCTGGGAGATGCCCAGTGGCAGCAGCTTTTGAAGAAACTCAAAGCTCTTGAGACACAAGAGACTGCTGTATTGACTGCACCACCTCCTTCTTTTCCTCCTCCACACGGAGAAGGGGGTCTAGAAAAGGGGGGTAGTGAGAGCACGGGGGTTGTTAATCCAGCCCGAAAGTGGCAAGGAATGATCGAGAATGCGGTGATAACTGGGGAGTTTTTTGAAGGTCCTTCCCTTTTCCCTGTCTTTGACAATGTACAGTGAGGAAAGGACTGGGAAGCGTTTGATTTAAAAACAGTAAAGGAGGCCCGTCAAGCAGTAACGACCTATGGGTTAAAGGCGCTGTATACTCAATTGATTATTGCTCATGTTTTTTCTGCATATATTTTAGCCCCTTATGATATAAAAATGATTGTTCAAACATTGCTTCCCCCTAACTTGCAACTTTTGGTTTTGAGTAAATGGGAGTTTTGTATGGAAGAAGCGAATCAGCCCCGCCAACAAGGAAACCCACTGTTTGGGGTGCCAGTAGATGCGTATTTGGGTCGAGGCCAATTTATTGGTCCACAAAACCAGGTGAAGCTTGCCACTCGGGTCTTGACTCGATCCCAAGAATTGGGTCTGAGAGCCTGGCTTTTGCTTCCAAATGACAAGGCAACTCCTGGTTTTTGGTCTCTAAAGCAGGGGCCTGGAGAATGTTATCCGCAGTTTATTGATCGGTTGGTTGGTGCATTGCAAGGTAACCCAGTTATGAGTGATGATATGAAGGCAAAATTAATAGATACGCTTGCATTTGATGGGGCTAATGATCAGGTGAAACAGCTTTCGAATACATTACCTAGAGGTGCTACGGTAGCTCAAATGCTGGAAGCTGTTGAACGAATGGGTCATAAACAAAAGGCAGCCTATATGGCGGAGGCCGTAGGGGCTGCAGTTCATCCGATCGTACAAGGAAAAGGAAAGAGAGAACGAAAATGTTATAACTGTGGAAAGTCAGGGCATTTTTGCTCGCAGTGTAAGGTACAGAATGGGAATCAATCAGGAAACTATTCAGACCAACGGCTAATCAATCAGTATAGTACTAAGTGGCGTGTGTGCTGTAATAAACCAACTCACAACACACAGGAGTGTAAAGGGCCAGGAAACAGCAAGAGGAGTGCTTACCCTTGCGCTCCGACACAAATGAAGGGTGCCGGGACCACATTGCCTCAGCAACCATCGGCGGTGCAGGAGTGGACGTGGCAATTGCTCGATCATATTGATCATCTCTGCGTTGTCCGTGACTCCCACGTCAACACTTGGGAAGGCATCCTCAAACTAGAATATGTTACCAGATCACACCAGTAACATTTAGTACATGCCTTCTATGCTAAGTGGCTATACTTGGAATTAGCCAATGCCTGAACAGTTTTAAACACAATCTGGTGACAGACATGTGATAGTCACACAAGAAAAGTAAGAAAATGGCTCCAGAAATAACTGTTGGAAGAGTCCAGTGCCTACCTCTGTTCCACCCATGTTGTCTCGGAAGATTCCACGGCTGTGTAGTGGTGTCACATATTAATACATTTCAACTACTGTATCAGAATAAATATAGTCTTAACCACAATTTGGAAAGGGAGAGAAGATGTCCCTTTTTTATTATTATTATTATTATTTCTAAGTAGGTTATGTAGAACATCCTTGATGTTCTTACCTAGGAATTTAAACTTCAGAGTACAGATCAGTTTGGTCTTTGATTTTTTATGTTTTATGTTCACCAACTTTAATAACTGTTTTGAATTAATACTTTTTCACTCCCTTAATACTTCGCTGATGTTGTTTATGCTTGGCCACCAGTTTCATGTGGAGAAGGCTTTAAAAATCCCCCAAACACAGTGATAGAGAAGACCTTTATACGCCTGTATTGCAAAATCAGTAGAAACAGACAGGAATCTGTGCTGCTGATCAGACCCATGTGAAACAAGAAGCAGAGGAGGCAAAATTCAGATCCAGTCATTAGCTCAAATCCATGTGGTGCTAAAAAAGCACTCAATTCGCTCACAGTCAAAATTACCAACTCGATGAGTCTTTTTAGGACAGTTTTAAATAAAGTGAGAATAAAATAAGGCTAGATAAGAAAGAAATAACAATTTGAGGGCCTTTGGGAGTCTGTTACATGCGCTTTACTTGTGCTCTTGGGTAAATCAGTTGTGGGAAAAGATAAAGAGATTAAATACAGTCTTTGAAATGACATTCCTAATGACTCACCATTTCAAAGAGCTTGGGAATTTAAGCTGCAATTGAAAAGAAGCATAAAATGAAAATTAAAAAAACCCAGCTAGCATTATCTTGGATAATGTGTATCAGATAATGAGTTGATAGTCTTTTAATGTTGAGCAGATGTCCTAGAGGAGGCAAATATTTTAATTCAAATTTTCTTCTATTTAAGCCAATTTGCAGAAAATACAGGTACTCCTTCGCACAAGTAGAAGGATTAACATAATTAGAACCAAAACACTAATAATTGCAAATCAAAAAGGTGATTTCCTCTTTCTATCCCATGGAAACATACAGTACCTCAAATTGCAGCAGCATTCCACTTTGGAATAAAAAGCCAAATTTTCCACAAAATTACATCTAAAAGAATTGGGTTTGAAATATTCAACTTCTTGAAGTATTTCACTCTATCCTAATGCAATTCACTGTATACCATTGCTGTCAAATTAATAAAAGCAGACAAGAAACTTAAACTCATCATGACAACCCTCTCTGAAATCACTGTGCTCTTTCTTTGCATTTTGAAAGTAGTTTACTTGCTGGGTATCAACTGAATCCTTTTGAGTTTGCCAGCCTGCCAAATGCACTCTCTTAATTGCTAATAAATTGTTAAGTGCTTGGCAAATGATTTAGACAAACCAATGAGACTTTTGAAGTTTAGTCCTAATAATTTGACACTTAAGCAAGGGAGAAAAGGAAATACACAAAGTTGTAAAGAAGATGGTTTTAGCCACACTTTCTTCTACTTGTCCTTTGGTATATAATAGATAAGCACATGAAATCATCGGAAATATGACTCTGTTCTTCCCAAGCCTGTGTTGAAAGAATTAATGGGGGGGGGGGCAGTGGGGGGCATGGGGCTGTCAAAAGGCCTTTTTTATTCCTCATCCTCTGAGTATTAACACAGAGTATTTTCTTTGTGACTTTTGAAAGGCATTATGCATTCCTAAAAAATGAGTTGCATGTATGTCCCATCTGTGCCATCTCCTCCCTTAGTTAATGGAGATCATCAAGCCGGGGGAGTCTTGGGTTAGTGGTGCTTACTGGTGGCAATGCACTCAGCAAGACTTTATTAAGGCTCTTCTCCACACTAAGAATAAGCAAAGGAGGCTTTTGTGCTAATTTTGTCAGGATATTAGAAGACCAAACAGTTCTAACACAGCATTGTGCAAACTAAGATTTCATAAATCATTAGATGTGATCAGCACTTCTTGAAAAAGACATGCTGTGGAGACAAGTGGACTCCAGGCTGTACCAGCTGTTCAAAGTTACTGCACATATGATCTCCTCACAGAAAGGGGTTTATTTATAAAGGCATTATGTTCACATTAAAGCAAATGTGAACTAGCACTGAAACAATATTTTTAAACCCACATTTCTCTTTGTGATGAAAACTGTTTCCAATTCAGTATATATATAAAAATGGATTTTGCAAGCCTTCTCAGAAGAAAATGTCTTCAGAATCTGTTTATCCTAGGACTGAACTGGAAAGGACTATGAGAATATGAACACTAAGACTTAAGGCATTTAGTATCAAGAGACTACAAGTGTCATTCCAAATGGGTATGGAAGCTTGACATGATCTACTCTAGGGTCTCTCCCCTATGTCCCTTTAACCTTTTTACATCAGGCAAAGACACCCACAAGCTGTAGTAAGCACTGAGTCATTCTCCTAAAGGAACTGCCTTCAACATAGAGTTACAAGACCCTCAGGAGTCCCCTAAATCACTTCTTCTTTTAGCCATCCTAATTTGCTACCTAGAGGTAGCACCCTGCTTTAATCTGCTCAACTGCTCCAAGGCCTAGGTGTACGTACCATTTCAAGAAGAAAACTGATGCTTGCCTGCCAAGGGCCATCATCTGCACTCCTTGTGGTATTTTCCACAGCAATTTCCCATCTCTCTCACCACTCTGCATTCAGGCTTTTGGCTCAGACTAATCTGAAATGTTTTCAAAAGGGATCTTGTTTTGAACGGAAAAAGCCTTAAGATGCTATGAAACATGATGGAGTTCAGCAATTAGAAAGCAAGGAGCAGTAATTCATATCCCACTGCAGAAGCTTGGCTGTAGGTTGGGGCACTGGCAGAGGGAAACCCATGTGGAGGGGTTTTGTGTGGATATATTCTGTTTCTCCAGTTTGAGAAGCATGCTAACATAAGGATGGCCAAGACCCTTCTATCAGATCCTGACCTATTCTACATCCACTTTCAAAACTCACCAATCTGGATAACCTACTCTGGTGACTTGCCTTGAGGCTTATAGAGCTGATGCCTATTGAATCAAATATGTAAATTGGTTTACCATATTTAAATCTTAGTCACCTTTTTCTGTATTTCTACATCCCTCAGGCAGAGGGAACTGCATGTTTTTAATACACTTATGCTATATACAAAGCAAGAATAAATCATGCAAGTGCAAAAATATGGGGAACAGAGCATAGAAAAATGAGATGATGTGACTGTGTCTGTGGCTGCTGTCCCTGCAGACCTCAAGCAGAATATCTGCTGCTCTGCACATCTTTCATTCTTTTGAAAGGTAAAACCAAGCTACAACACGAAAGGCCTGATATTCCTTGGCCATGGCTGATGCCAAAATGGAGAATTTTCCAGGGAGGATTTCCGAACTGCCCACTCACTAGCCAATTCAGGTTTTTAAGGCTTTGAGATAACAGAGACTCATTTATTGCTCAGAAGTGCCCCGTATGTAACTTTATATCAAGGAGGTCTGATGAATTTTCAACATGTGACATTCCAGGATTTTCCTTACCTACTGACAGCCCTTCTGAGCTCCTTCTCTTCTGCCACTTATGTGTGTGCATTTAGGTATTTCAGCTGCATTTTCAGACCTTTCCACTTCCCCATTTTCACTGCTGCAATGCTTTTGAGGGTCATGATCTCACCGCCTAGCCCATGGCTGTTGCATCACTAAAGCTCCAGCCCCTACAATCAAATGATTGTATAAATTTCAGCTTTTGTTTAAGCAAAGCTTTCAAATTAACTTAGGAGATCAAAAAGTTTTCCATATGTCAGACATAGTGATATTGATTTATGGGACAAAAAGCTCACCCCCTGGCAGAGTAGTGCAGAGGCATGACAGCATACGAAGAGACCCCAATAACCTCACTGGGAACACAAGTCCCTTGTGGAGCTGTCCCAGAGAAGCCTCAGCCCCATGGGCTGGGGGTGACATTCATCACAGCGAGACAATGAGAAAGGCTCTCCCAAGCACTCCAGACTGAGGACAGGTAGCACGTTATGGGTCACAGGGGAACAGCATCTTGGGATTGCACAAACTTATAGGATGTTATGAGGAACCAAAAGCAGCAACAAGAAAGGATCATAGTGGTGTGGGGAATAATGAGTAGGGGAAAATTAAGGGATAAGAGAGGTCAGTGCTCATCAACAGTGGCTGGTCAGCGTGCTTGTCTGGCCATGCCCTGCATCTCGTTGCTGCTGTCTGTGCTGTCTGCTCATTAAACACCATCTCTGTTTCCCTGGGTAGGAATGCAGGGGTTACTGTTGCTGGCAGGCAAGTGGGGTAGGTACCAAGGCAGAGATAACACCCGAGCCAGGAGCATGTGCTCCCCTGCCTGTGAGACAGCTGGAGGAGTCGGCTGCTGGCAGGGCCACAGGAGCCAAGCCCACCATGGGGGGAGAACGTGGAGTTAGGGGTTCACTGCGTGACCCATCTGTGCATGTACATGTGTCTGTGCAAAGGGAGATGTGAGCACCCAGGGCCAGCCGCAAGGGAGACTGAGTGTCCATGGCTGGTTACCGGGGAAGTCCACAGCCTCTGTGTGTATGTACATGCTCGAGAGGCTTGTGTGCCCCCAGGTGCCAGCAGCTACTGGATAGTCTGGATGTATAAGGGCAGCTGCTGTCCACATGGTGTGTATGTAGGTGTTTTCCACAGATGGACCTTCATCTTGATCACACACTGAGGGGGACAGCACTGAAGCTGTTTGTGCTGCTTGTGTGAGTGCTTTGCTTTCTACGCGTGCTGGTTTTGACTGGGGTAATTAATTTTTTCCATAGTAGCTTGTATGGAGCTGTGTTTTGGGTTTGTCATGAAAACAGTGTTGCTAATACAGGATGTTTTCATTGCTGCTGAGCCGTGCTTACACAGAGTCAAAGCTTTCTCTGCTCCACACACCACCTCAGTGAGCAGACTGGGGGTGCACAAGAAGTGAAAGGGGGGACACAGCCAGGACAGCTGACCCCAACTGACCACAGGGATGTTCCACACCATAAGATGCCATGATTGGCATA
>JBCJKH010012681.1:11653-24379 GCA_039877255.1 Loriculus beryllinus
AATTGGTGTCATGTTCTTTTATATATGAAGTAAAAGGCACATTAGTGATGTCTCTGACATTGGTGTGACACTACTGGCTATAGTGTCTCTTTCCATTTACTATAAATTGCAGTTTTTTTCTCAGAAGAGGTTAAGATTTACAGTTATTAAAGTTGATACCAGGTTGGCTATTGCTTTCAATAGAAGCATGAATAAACTATCAATATTTCAATTTATATTACTTTTCTTTGGAACATGCCCTCTTTAATGCCAATAGTTGTAATTTAATAGTGTGTCCAGCTGGCACTTTCTTGATACATTGCCTGGCTTATTTGTGGTAATAATATTTTTGATATGTTTTCCAGAGACATGGCAAGGTATTTTAGATCGCTCATTGAGTCTTTCTCTGTTGTCATTCAGTCCGATTGGTCCGATTCAGTCATTGGTCCGATTCAGTTACTTCAAGGTTGCAGTTTCTGCCTGTGAATTGAAAGAATTGATTTAAGTTTAAAATCTTCAAGTTTTATTTGTCTGCAAGTATATTGCAATAGTGAAGTACCTGAAAACTCTTGGAGAGCCTGTAGCTAAGCTCCTCTGTTATGAATTATAGAAATTATTTTGGGAACTTCAACTCAGGTATTGTGTATATTTTCTTTTCTAAAGCCCCAGGTATTTGGTTTTGCTGGAAATCAGGTAATTCTGTGGAAAAAACACTTCTATGCAACATTATTTAAAAATAGTTAAAACACTATTATCTAGTAGTAATATTTTTAGCAGAACACTTCTGACTGGTTTGGCTGCTTCAGAGATGTGCATGTGCCAGTTCCTCCCAGGGTTTTCTAGAATTTAGCATACCTAAAAGTGAAGAACCAGACTAAACCTCCTCTGCTCTGCAGTGATGGGATCATGGATCAAGTAGATTTTTCAGATGGCTTTGCGCAGATTTGCTTCTACAGTAAGTGCTCAAAAAGAGAGAGAGGTGTTTCATTTTGTTTTGGGTTTTTTTGTTGTTTCTTTTTTGTTTTTGTTTTTGTTGGGTTTTTTTGTTGTTTTGTTTTTTCAAATAAGCTGTATTTCAATAAAAGTTAGAAAGTTAATATATTTTTTTTTTCCTTTCAAGGAGAAAAAGCATACAGGAGAGGAATCAGTAACTGTTCCAAACCCCCTGTGGTGTTTTTATAGGCAGGTCTTTGCCTCCACACTTAAATTCAGTTAACATAATGATTTTCCTAGTGGCAGCCTATTTTCCCATGAAACTTTGCCACCATTTCTAAGACCAGGCTGTCTGCTGGCTGTTCTTCACTGCTGTGTTGTAGTATCCTTGTATTAACTGCAGGCTTCTGGGACTATGCCATGGTTTTCGTGCCCTACAGCCTTTCAGATGATCTCCATTTTGAATAGGCTTGGTAGCTCTTCAGGAAGTGGAGCAGTCTCCTCCTCCTTCCAAGGGCACCGGCATAGCCATTTTATATCAGATAGCATAAAACAAACATACAACTGTTTGTCACATTTGTTAATTGAGATTGTTCTTTTTCCAAAGTCCAGTGAGTGAAGCCAGGAGCTGTATTCTGCATCTTGCACTGCTGTCAAAACTTAGGGCTGCTCTGTGCAAGTAATCTCTCTATCTGTATTTTCATTGTAATGCTGTTAAGCTGAGCATAAGAGTGATCGTGGTTGGAAAATCTCTTTCAGGTCTTTGAATGCAAGTTATTATTTAAGAGCTTCTGCTTTTCTAGTTCAAGAACTTCTGCTTCCCAAGACAGTTCCTAAGACCTGTTCCACCAGGAGATTTTTTTTCTTTTGTGGGCAAAATATGTGAACCTTTGAATGGTCTTGCTCTGAATGCTCAAATGAATGCTGAAAACAAATCCATGCCATGTTTGAATCAGTGATACCAACTTTTAAGTGCCATCGGAGTGCTATTGGGCATTTGAAAGGCCACAGGCAGGGGCTTGTGACTGAGCAATTCTTTTCTTGTAGAAATTTTTTCTGCAGAGTTTGTTTGCTGGCTTTTGAATTTTTCTCACTGCTATCTTGTTTTTTCTTGTTGCTGCCTGGTTATCTAAGAGCAACATAGGCACTGTAGATTGAAAATTCTGTGTAGGTAGGAGGCAGAACTGCAATGAAAAGTAGTTTTTTTCCTGGTCAGCCATGTGTAGTTAAAGCTATATTTCATTCGCGTGAAATTGGGAGTGAGAAATGGACAGTGTTTAGGAAGGCGATGTCTGAGGGAGAACAGGATTGGTGTCCATGGATATAGCAATGAGAAAGATGGGAGAAGGCAGAGGCAAGAGATGGTGAAGAATTTGCTCACCTCAAGGCTTGTTTTAAAATCAGAATCTGTTTATTCATCACCAGGAAACTATGATATAATATTATGGGCTGTATGTTATCCTTGTGACATGGTTCCATTCTGTATCATTCTCTTTCTGCTGAAATAATTGCAGTAAAGGATACGATGCTTAGTGTCCTTCTGCATCTGTTCCAAGGTCAAGTAAAGCATATGCATTAAAATAGTTTCTAAACTTTCTTCCTCAGTATATTTCCTGAGACTAGTTACAAGAGGCAGTTAAGAGTTAACTTTCCAAGCAAAAGGATAAATAATAAAAAAAAAATCACAATCTGGATTTGATCGTGAAGTTCTTGAGCATTGGCTTGGAAATGTACCTGTTGAAGTTACTGGCATATTTTCTTCTTTTCCACATAAACGTTCTTGGGATATTCAAAGCTAAGGCTGCCAAAGTTTGGAGAGGTTTACTTTTGAGTGTACTTAATTCTAACTACAAGAACGGTCCATTTATTTTGTGACCTATTTATAGCCATTAAACAAACCATGGCAAATGGATCTGCTTTACTTAATTCGCTACATTTGGTGGAAGATTAAGAGCATGGAAAATACATTCATGAAAATAGGTATGTTTGTCTCTGATGCCGTGCAAATCTCTGTATAATGTAGAACTATATTTTTTAAAATTAAAGTAGGAGTTTACTCTGCAAGACAAAGAATTGAAAATAAAATACGAATCTTAAGATGATTATTTGGTAACTAGTTTAGCAGACTAAATACTGGGAGGACTTGGTTATTCCTCATTGTGAACTATATATGATCACACTTGTAAATCTCCAAAAATAGTATAAACATGAAAAAAATGTGATTTATGTTCTCACTAATTTTAATGATAAGAGCAACACATTTTGAGGGTTTTTTGATTGTATTTTGTTTTCAAAGTGTTCTCAACATATTAAAAAAAAATAATGTATTTTCCATAACAGAATATTTTTCTATTCCCTGTGTTACAAAGCTGGTAACTGAAATTCTCTTTTTGCTTCTCAGGTTGTTTTTGAAGTGGTTACTTCAGGTCATCCAGGATATGTGGCTATTGATGAAGTGAAAGTTTTAGGACATCCATGTAGTAAGTACCTATCCTCTATTTTAAAGCTAGCCCCTAAAATGAATAAGCCACTATGCTTCAACACATGTGGAGCAAAAGATAAGGAGAATATCAGAAAACAATGTCACTGCTATAAGTGTAAGCCAAGTACATACAAAGTGTTCCTAGCATTTGAGCACTGCACCTTACTGGCTTTAAAGACATGTCTTACATGCACCTTGTGTACAGCGCTTGGCATGAGCCCCAGACTCCTTCAGAACAAAAGTCATCAAGATTTGTTGACCAGTTTTCTGTCTACATGAAAACATCTGTGCAGCCACAAGCTGAGGCATTAGTGAGAGCAGATGAAATATACAAGAGCCGAATATGTATGATTTTTCTTTCCAAGGCTTAGAAGGAAGAAAACTCAGCTGACTGAGGGCTGAGGTTTTGCTAAGCAAGGTTACTTAGGCTGCTTTGTGAGGTTCATGGCTTTCTTTCTGTACTGGTTTACTTATATTTCAGGTAGGTTTCCATATCCCATTATTGAGGATATGTAATACTTAACTATCCTAAGTTCTTTTAAAACTGATGTCAAAACAAACCCTTGTAAATTAATGCTTTAATATGGTAATCCAGATGTAATTGAACAGATAAATGATGATTTCTCGTATCTGCTATTTGTTATGTGTGTTAAGATCATACATGGAATTGTAGGTTTTTAAATTACTGACCAAATGACGGAGTGGGGAAAAAGACACCTAACTTCTGTGTTATTGTTCAGCATATTGTGTTTGCATGAGTTCTTTATGGCTTATAAGAGCTGTGATTTAAAATAAAAAGTTATCATCTGTTAGTAACAGAGCACCTCATAAAAATGGCTTTAGTGTTAGTGGCAAGAAGATGCAGACACTTCTTCAAATACGAAGACAGTTATGCAGAATCAGCAACTGTTATTTCTGAATCACTTAGTTCTAATAAACACAGCAGGCTCTCATGTTGTTAGGCAGTATTTGTGCTTCTGCATTTTGAATTTTTATCTTTGGTTCAGATGGGGTAAGTCTAAAGCAGAATTTATCAGCTTAATAATTTTTCTTATACAGATTTTGAGAGGTTTGATCTGTGCATTTGTACCAATCGATTCTCAAAACCTGGAAATAGCTCTTGTTAGTGTGGAGAATGTTATACCCCATGGTGCTTAGAGTTCTAATGTGACAGTGCTGAAATGCAGAAGCTTTAATGAAAATTTCTTTGATCATGTAATTAAAATGTTAGAAATTAAGACATCAAACCAGTTATATTGTCTACAGGAAAATTGAAAATCGTGTGAAAATTGGAATAGTGCTACTGTGCATCTAAAACTTTGCAAGACTCATAATGCTGTTATTTCTGTATATTGCCAGAAAAAATACTTTTGGAATTATTAACTCTTTAAACATAAATTGAAACAGGAAAAATATTTGCTAGGCAGTTTTCTGGGTAAGATGGATGAAGACCAAGCAGAACACAGGCTTTAGGCACATGGAACTGAAAGGGATAGATTGTGGTGGGTGGGTGAGGTTTTTCTTGAGTGTGTGTTTGTTTTTAAAACCTAATGCCCCTCTTCACCCTCTCCACCATGTGAGGTAAAAGCAGATGTAAAAAAGAAAACAATGATTGAGAAATGGGAAACTTGCTGAAGAATTTACTGGTTAGTTAGACATTAATAGCTAGATAGGCAAAGAAAAGGGTGACTTTGGCTCCATCCCTGGCAGTTTTCAAGGCAAGGTTGGACAGTGTCTTGGGTGACATGGTCTATGGTGAGGCATCCCAGATGATGGCAGGGGGTTTGGAAGTAGATGATCTTAAGGTTCTTTCAAACCCTCACACTCATGGTTTGATAGGTCTGTCTGTTCTAATTGGGAAGTGTTCAGAAGAAAAAGAAAAGAAACAGTATGTCTAATCATTTGCTGTAAGGACAGTTACAATGAAAAGATTTTGTTCTGTAGTTAGATATTAATTTGAACTCTTTTATTACATCATCTTCTCCTTCTTATACTGCTTTGCACTGGATATTAAACAACTTTTTCTTGAATACTGGTAGCTGGTTACTTACAATTCCTAACAAACAATTTCAATTTCTCCCGGTGATAAGATCTTTTAAGAAAATGTCACCAACACTGTTAATGGTTGTGGTGCTCTGCTAGAAAATGTATGTTTATTTTGCCAGTTTACTGCTAGCAGTAGCATTTCCCTGTCTGAAAGTAATGTTCAGAGCCTGGCTTATTTGCCAGTGCAGAAAGTTACCTTATCCTTTGAAAGTTATCCTTTGCCAGTGCAGAAAGTTAGTCAGTGCAGAAAGTCACCTTACCTGCAGTAGGATTTGAATGGTTGGGAATGCTGCCTTTTGAAGGATAAGTTTCTGTATCAAATTTCTCTGTTTTTCTATATCGTGTGGTTGACATAGAAACAAAAATATGGTTGACGTAGAAACAAAAATATACATACTGTCTTTCCGCCTTCGATGGACATAGCTCTCGTTTGAATATTTGTTTCATTTATTAGGTTATTTGTAGCTTTAATGCTTAAATTTTACTGGAAATGTTTTATTTTTCTAAATGAAAATGAGACTTGGTAAGGAGAATGCATTGTGTTTTGGGTTTGTTTTGGTTTTTTTTTTTCCCTGCAGTGTTGCTGAAAATAATTTTATTTAAAGACTACAGCTGTAGTTGGTGAGAAGTGCTGTGTTAGTATTTTAGCTGGTTTATGTGCTACATTTCTAAAGCATCTTCTTTATAGACACTGTACCTGGTTAAAAGGAAAAACTTGTTTCCTTGACAACATCTGTCAACTTCTTACTGTTTTGTCTAGTTGGTAGTGTAAGTATCTAATAGTTTGGGTTTTTTTCAATACATAATTAGTTTCTAATATGATCTTTATTAATAGAGTGTTATTACCAGAGGGGCGCTGAGCTAAGGTAATTTACACACCAAGAGCAATTAAAGAGCACCCTTCTCTTCTGCTCTTTCCCAGGTACAGAAGTAAACCAATGTAAAATCTAATGTGTAGTCAATAATTTAAGCCTTTTAAAGCAAGTCTGTTTAATTTGGTCAGTGTGTTGTTCATAGCCAGTATTTCCATGTTGTATAATTCCAGTACTCTTATCTTCTTCCAACAGCGAAAACTCCCCACTTCTTGCGTCTTCAGAGTGTGGAAGTTAATGCAGGACAATTTGCTACTTTTCAATGCACTGCCAATGGTGGAACAGACTCAGGTGACAGACTCTGGTTTCAGGTAATTTCTTTACTAATGCAATGATTTGCTGGAAGGAGAATTTGTCACTCTAAAAGGAATGTAAAACATGAAAGTGATAGGGCTGTCCATTTCATCAATATTAGATTTTATAGCCCCTTTGCACTGCTGCATATTAGGTGTTCTACTGTAGGAAATTATACTGGAAGATTTTCTTCTCTTGTACCAATGAGGTGCCTTATTAAAAATAAAGGTACTGTTTTTGTTACTTGTGGTGATCATGAATAAAGGCTAAGGGGAAGACCCAAGGAAGGCTCTTCCTCTTGGCAAAGAGAAAGGCCAATGAAGAGCGCATGACTTTCTCATGTCTATGCTGGCTAACTGCAACATTACATACAATGATTTCCTCTGTTCACCTCTATTTATTTTTAGTATTTTCAGCTAGAATTGCATTGTTACTTTTTAAGTATGGAGAAGACCAATATGACAGTCAGATCTGACTTTCTGGATTATAGAGCCAAAGGATCTTGCCTATATTCATTGTCTGTAATGTTTTACTTATTTACTAATATAACTTCTAGGTAGGTGTCAGATCTTGATTTAAAGACTTTCTCCAACTCATTTTTTTTCAGTAAAGACAGTCTTCCCTTATCCATATATGTAACCTTTTATTGAAACCATGCATCTTAACTTGATCTCTTTTAGTAATGGGCATTCAAGTTTAACTGCTGCCTTGTCTTACTGCTGTCATTCCAGAGTTGTCTGTCCTCTACAGCAAACAGTAGTCTGTATTTGAACTTAGCTTTAGGATATAGTAACCTCCAGGTTCCTATGCTTTCCATACCTGAAAAACAGTATGCTAGAATTGAGACATTGTCTGTGAGAAGTATATAAGGATGCCTAAAATAATGCCTAAGGAGATCAGTCAGATGAAAGTGCAGTATACGGAAAAGATGGAATGGGAATATTGAAGCAGTAGTAACAGGTGGGATTTAGGGTTAAATTCTCTATTTTTGATGTTTAAACAATTTCAGGCTTTTACTATAGTCTTCCTTTGACATTGCACTTAATGCAAAATTTCATCAAGCATTTCAGAAATGATTAATTTTAAATATGACAGGTTAAACAGATGAATAGTTATAAGAAAACCAGTACACAAGCAAATAAGTAAAACCAGTTCAAAATTGAAGACATATTTATCCGTATGTGAATGATGAACTTTTATGTCTATCCAGAAAGACCCTAATCAAGTACAGTAGAGGACAATGGAAATCTCTGTTACTTTCTTTTTGCAGGGTATTTTTAATCTCTGTGCTGACTTAAGGCTGATATTTCTCTAATTTCTCTAATGATATTTCTCTCCAGCCCTTTAAAGCCAGTATTACAGGGTTGAATTGGTAAAATTAGACTCCCGTCTTTCCTAAGCCACTGAGATTTTTTGAAAGGATGATTTTTTCCAGTCACAAAAAGAGTTTAGCATGTATGGGAAAATAGCAGGTTGTTATTTCATCAATGATAACCTTTGTAGAGCCTTTGGACCTTTGCATAGTGCTCTTTTGTAAAATTGAAGGTAGAATTCAATATAGGGAAATCCTGATACCATTCAGTTTTTCCATATGTTTCAGGACAGTATAACTTCAGCTTGAACTTTTTTGCATGGAATGTATAATCATGTACATGATTATGAGATTTATTTTCTCTCTCCTATATATGAAGAATGAGAAAGTAGAGACAGATTGACTGCTCGAGGAATTTTATCTTCCTGCAGGGCCACTATTTACTTATCCTGCCCATTCAACATACAGGTCCCTCTGGTAATCAGTCCAAGGTTGTGCAAATTCCAGGTGTGCCATTGTATAAGAACATTTTAAAAGTTGACAGGATCTCCTGGATAGCTTTGATTTATTTTTGTACTTGTTTGCCAGTTTCCACAGATGTCTGCTGCAACTTTACTGTAAGGATGATCAGACAACTTCATTTGTAGAACACTGCAAATCAAGGCTATGAGATACAGTTCCCCAACAGGATTAGCTGTATTTTAGTGTACTAAGTCACTGTCTGGTAACAGATCCTTAGGCCTTGCAGTTCTCCATCTATCACCTGAGACCATCTGGTTTCATGGTGTATTTCAAGGAATTTTGTATATGCCTACTTATAACATCTCATGACACTGCCACAGGACCATGAGTACAATGGAGTTATCTGTAATAGCTGTCAGGAAACATATCTTCTATGTCATATGACTCATTAAATGGATATTAAAGATCCTTTCCTGCCCAGATAGAAGCAATATTCAACTACAAAACATCTTAATGAAAGATGTTCTTATGTACACTAGAGCTAGAATAAAATGAGCATTCTCTGGGGACTTTTATTCTAGCATGCAGATAATAGGTTTTAGTGGTATTGCAGATGGGTAATGCAATCACTCTGATATGCTTACTTGGTCCACCAGTATTTCTAAGCCCTTTCTAGAGTTATTTTGATGTTGTGGAGATTTTTTGTGTTGTTTTGTTTGTTTGGGTTTTTTTTATTTGTTTCTTTGGTTGGGTTATTTTGGGTGGATTTTTTGTTTTGTTTTGTTGTTTGGTTTGGGTTTGGGTTTATTTATTTATTTATTGGGTTTTTCCCTTTATATTTATAAAACCTTGAGGGCAAGCTGCAGTAAATACATAAATAAATAATGGTTGCATGATTTTTATCAGGGCCTTTTGAGCATTTCTGCCATGGAAGCCATATGAGGAGGCCTAATCTGTTTGGAATTTACAGCTCCAAAATATCATGAGATAATTTGCTCCCAAGTGATTTCCAGTACCTGTTATTTGTTTTCAGATTCATATTGTTAGTCTGAAGTACAGGTAAATTGACAGAGTGAAATTACAAACCCAGAGTTCAGTGACATTTCTGACTGTCTTCAGCAGTGGCAGGATTTTACTCCTGTACGTCTGTCTCTTTTATCTTGTACCTCTCACCTTGTATGTAGCAGAAGACTTTAAGTTTAGTAGTGCAGAATTTTTCTGGCAAACAAATATTTTACTTTTTGTAGTCTTTTAGAGACTACGAGGGATAGATGTTCCTTAAAACAAATTAATAATTCTAGCTTGGTTGGTTATTTTAGTCTTCTCTTGGCTGAGTATTTGTTGGAAACAGCATAGTTTAATAGTGTAATAATGTCTAGGCTTTGAAGCAGTCTTAAGTGAAATCTGTAGTCCATTTTTTTTTATTATTTCTTTTTATTTTTCTTTTCAAGCCTATCCCATTTTTATTTCCTATGGAATATGAAGTCAATTAATGTGTGGAATATTATGAAACTTTTTTGCAATTAAAAGTGTGTTAAGGGAACCACAATGTATAGGTTAGCTCTTCAGATTAGACCATTAAGCCAAGAAATTTGTTTCATGATGCTGTGATCCATATTTACTCCTTGAGGAGAGGGAAGACAGAAAACTGTTTTCCTGTTCCACAGTGCAGTCTTTTGCAAGAGAAACATTTTTCCTGGTCCTGCTAGGCAGCTGTGAACACTAGTGTATGAGCTAGGATTGCAAGCTTGTCAGAAAATTTGACAATAAATTGTGGGTATTTTCAGTGATACCATTTAAAGTCAAGCAAAAGGGCTCAAGAACACCACTCTTCATTATACAACTCTGGTTTTGTTTTTGTAACTAGTATCCAATAAGGTCATTGGCTAGATTGTATGTCTATGAATTCACGTCCCAATTAGGTTATGTTCTAAACATAAACATATTTAAAAAATTAATCTAATGACACTAATGAAGGAATGTTTGTAATTAATAGGTGTGTCCCTTCTGGTTACATTTTCTTTAACACGTCTGTGGACAACACAGGTTATTTGTCATTATGGGATGACTCTTAATTATTGAATGATGGATTAAAAATGGCATTCCTGTGCTCTTTCCTGTGTTTCCACTGTAAGGATACAATATAGCCTTACAGTGGGAATTATAGCAGTTGCTATATTATTTATTTTGTTTTATTTTGTTTTAATTAAACAAATTCCTTCTTGATACTACAAGCTCCAGAAGTTGACACCAAAAATAAGATCAAGCACTAGGCACTAAAGAAGCCGCGAATTCCAAGGAATGGAAATACACTTCAGAAGGAGCAAGCAAATAAACCCAAAACATTAGTAGGTGGGAGCCAAAGTTAGATTGGAAAAGAAATTAACATGTGGAACACAGAACAGTTAATAGTCAAGTGAAAGCAGCTGAGACAACATCTTCTGAAAAGCTAGTTCTATTATTAGCATATAGTAGATTGGCACAGGAAACACAAATCTGTATTATAGAAGAAAGAGAGCAGAATTCTTATTTGGAAATAGCCTTCTTTTGGTGCAGCCTAGAAGACTGAAAAAGCAAATATTTTGCTTTCCACAAACATCTTTGAGCCAGGAATCTGAATTGTAGCTTGCAAGTTAGAATGAGGTTTAGAAAAATAAAGATTTATTTAAAACCAGGTAGGTTTCTTGCACTGCAAGCCCGAGATATACACATGCATGGATGTTTTTCTCCAAAAGTGTATGAAATTTGAACTGTCATGTATTGAATATTTATATGTACAAAATATTATATTAAATAGTAACCAAAATAAAAATAGTTATCAAGTGAAAAGTGCTTAAGTATTAAAATAAATGTTTCCAAGGCAATACTTGGGAAAAGTTGTGTCTCTGCACTTAAAAGTTTGATCTTTCTTAGCCTACCTTTTTTAAGCTACATACTAATGTTTTGGGATTTTTTTTTTCTTTTTCCTGCAAAATTCCCATCTCATTCAGTACAGGGGACATCCTTAGTTGATGAGTAGCTGCTTAGTATGTGGGTTCCTTCACACAATTATATTTAGGGCTTCACTTTGCCTACTAAATACTATACAAATCAGTTCTGAAACCAGGTTTATTAATTTTCTAATGGCTTACTATAATCTTAGTGCTTCACAATATTAAGTTGTTTCTGTGGGATGGACTGATATGATCTTCATTTAATAGTTGAGGATCATAGACACTGATAAGCAAAATCAACATGTATTCCTTGTGTTTGGAAACAGTCTCTGAGACATCTGGACCTGATTCTCTGCATGTAAGGCAGTGAGCATGAGTCCGCTGATGTTAGTTGCAACTGTGAGTGGCTAGTACTTTGGGGAATTGACCTTTTCAAAGAGGGTTTTTTTTTTCAAAGGCTTTGAGAATATCAGTAAACAGAAGAGTCCTGGAAGCACTTTAAGTGACATGACAGAGGCATAGCTTTACTATAAAACTGGATCTTTTGATAATAATTTCTAAAGATTTGTTATAGCATAACTAAACATGTGAAGTTGCCTTTTTCATGGACTTGTACCTTGACTCTGTGAGTAGCCTTTCTTTGGGAGAGGTTCCTCAAACAGTGGAAAGCTGCAGTTGATGAGACAGAGAGGTCATCATTTCAGTGAAGGACTATGTTTTTCCTAGCCTCATTCTGAAATGTGGTTGAAATTCAAATAATTATTTATAAATTTAATTCTCAGGCACATAACATTTATTGCAAAGATACAGACATAAGTGTAATAATTTGTCGAAGGTAAGCAAATAACAATAGGATCTCTGTATGTGTCTGACAGCTGTAATAATCATCAGACTTGTCAACAGCAAGAGGTTAATGGGTATTCTCTGATAGAAGGGGAGAGGGTGAAGCCTTTCATATCTAATAGTTTGTGCATGCTGAACACGTGCTACTTCATTTGCAGCCAACAAATTGAATAGTATCACTCTCGTGGCCACTCTACTCTATGTAAAGAGTTTATAACCTGTTAATAAGGGATTCACTTTTCTTCTTGCCTTTCCTGAAAGCTGCTTTTCCCCTTATTCAATGCATATTTTTGTGTATCTTCAGTAATATTTTGCTGGAGGTATGAAGAGTATGAAAGGTTTTATTCCTCTACATGCAAAACTGCAAAATCTGTATGCACTATTTATTGTTAGGCAAAGGTAGAGATCTAATGCTGTGTCAGAGGGAGTTCTGGAAAGCAAATTACTTTCTGTAGAAATACACACACACACAAATGAGAGGTATCAAAAACATCCTTGTGAGAGTGTAGAACCAGTGTAATTACTCCTGGCAGATTATGAAAATAAAGTATATTTATAGGATATACAAAG
>JBCJKH010012682.1:0-14307 GCA_039877255.1 Loriculus beryllinus
AGATTGGATATAAGGAAGAAATTCTTTACTGTGAGGGTGGTGAGGCACTGGAATGGGTTGCCCAGGGAAGTTGTGAGCGCTCCATCCCTGTTGGTGTTCAAGGCCAGGTTGGATGAAGCCTTGTGTGGCATGGTTTAGTGTGGGGTGTCCCTTCTTATGGCAGGGGGGTTGGAACTAGATCTGAAGATCCTTTCCAGCCCTAACTATTCTATGATTCTATGATTGTGATATTGCTTCACAGTGGACCCTCTATTTAGTTCAAAGCATGTTTAGAAGCAAGCCTCTTTCTCAAATGAATTAGCTGCTAATTGTGCAAGTGCTACTAAATTGTGCAATGCTACTAAAGACAGCATGTATTTGGTCTGAGTTGGTATTCCTAGCAAAGTACAGTGATATGTTGCTTTCTGAAGTAAAAAGTTTGTCGTTTTGCTAATAAATACCACATCATTTAAGGACAGCAGTGTGAAATAAAGATACTGTTGTAGAGAGCCAGCTTCTTCCAGTGTGAAGGAATCGGGCCAGGGTCTGCATTGGTCCTCTTCACTGCAGTGTGAAACCTGATTGCAAGTGCAACCCAGTATAGGCCTGGGGAAGGTGATGTCTCTCTACTGAACTAGCCTTTGGCAAGTTTTCCAGTATCTACTCTGGAGTTCCAGCTTAGGTAAAACAACTCCTTTATCATGGTCCTTTGAACAGCTAACCACTGTGTTTCTCTACTGTTTTGCCCCGGAGAGACCTGTCAACACCTTTTCTCCTCATTCTGTATTTAATGGATATGTCAACATTGCTTAATGGAGGATGGTGAAAAGATATGTTTTGTAGTTAGCTCTGGATGTGGCTGTGTGTCTTGACAGCAGCAATGTCTTGGGCACAGCATCTCACTAACATTATATTGGCTGTGATGCCAGTTCACTAGCTTAGATATTCCTCTGCAGTGCTCTTCTGCAGTGCATAAATATACCCTCATGCAAGGAAAAATTTAGGAGCATCACAACTAAATATCCGTATTTTTTAATTATAGTAGGATTAAAATAGACTTGAGGCTTCAGTTGGCCTCATGCCTCAGAACTGCTGTATTGCAGCAAAGAGTGCTCAGCTTTGGGAACACTGCAGTGATTACTGCAGACTGCATTTTAACAACTGGCCATGAGCACAAGCACAGCTTCAAGGGTGTTGGGGGTTTGAAAGCTTTGAACTTCTGTCAAGGGCTTAGATGTCTAAATGTTATCTGTGTGGGCTGCAAATTAGCAGCTCTCAAACTACATGGCTCCAGGAGGCATGGCCCTGGGGAGGGTGCCTGCAGATTTTAGAACCATCACCATATGCTTTGAAGCCCCCCTGATCTGGGGAGACTTCTTAGATAATTCCTCTAGGTCTATCTGTGTAGGAGACAGAAATCTGATCTACTGATGTTTGCTTTTCCAGACTATTTTGGTTTTAAATTTTCAGCTTTAGTGGTATGCTGGCAGAAGCTGTATTTTGCATTTAACCTCTTGATGAAGAAGGGATGATCGTGCTAAGTGTTAAAACATGATAGGCATGAAGCTTTGAAGTCCATGATCCCCTGTTGTGAAAGCAGTGGGAATGGTCTGAGTTCCCACTTACAGTATTGTGTTATTAGACTGGAAAGAGCTTTGAGGGTGTTTTACGTAACTGCTGGGTTACCTGCGTGCTGCTGCATTCCTGAGTAGGAAATAAATCTGGATCTGCTCGATCATCAAGCAGTTGCTGGTTTGGACATTTGTAATGCCATTGACATGTCTTCTGTTCTTGAAGTAATTTTTCTCTCTTAAAATCAATAATTATAGATGTATGGTGCATTTAAATGTGAGGACAAATTTACCATTGGGTTTGCACACTCCAGCTATGTAGAAATCAATTTTCAAGGCTGGGAGTTCCTGACATGATAGGGTGATTTAGCATGCTCTTCATTTTGAACACATGAATAATCCCATCTTTCCTCACATATATTTAGTTGGATGCATATATATTTAAAAATGAAGACTTTGACCTTCTGTAAACTGAATCTTTTGAGCTTTTAGACCAATGCTGGTTGTGTAAGCTACCACTAAATTTTTGTTTTATGTTATTTGCAGACATATCAAACCTTAAAGCAGTAGGGTTGATATTGAAACTGATACAGAACAGTTATGCTGTTCATTTTTAGACCAGTTTAGGAGCAACCTTGGTGTTCCATCAGTAGCAGCAACCCATGTTAACAGTAAAAAAAATCTGACATGTTTTGGATCATTACATAAGCCTGCTGAAGAGATCCCGATGCAAGCAAGAACTAAGTGCATGAGCTTTGAGCTTAGCTTTAGTTTACACACTTAAGCCAGCAATACTACCTGGATAATACTGAGAGGTCACACTCATTTCAAAGGATGCTTAGAATAGATCTGATATATTATGATGTGCGTGATCTACATCAAAGAAGTATTAGGCACTCCCAGAAGTCCCACATTTACATGATCCTGTGGCAGACCTAGAGGCAAATTCAGAGTTGTCAGCTGAATTGCCTTTGGAGCCTGCCAAGCAAACAGATGCTAATGTTAGATGAGTGTCTACACAGCTTGGCATCGAGCTCCCATGACACCCAACAAGCCCTGTGTGTGACCTTAGCTTGCTGGTCCACTGCTGGGAGTCTCAGAGAAGATGTCCAGTGATGTACAAGTTAGAGCTGTATGTTGCTCACAGTATTTGGATGTAGTTTATTCGTGTGTCCTGTAGTCAAGGCGTCTGATGAGTAGATTTACGCACTGCCATCTACCCTTGTGCATTAAGACCGAGAAAAGAAAATCTGGTTTTCCCTCTTCTGGTTCTACAGGCTCCAGAGCCCCTTGTACTCTGGAAAACACCAACCTCTGCCAGTTATGGGAGAAAATTCTACTATAATTTGGCATAGCAGAGTGTGTTACTGGTCTGTGTGCACCACTGATTCATATGAGTCACAGTCTCTAAGTATATCTGCCTGAGCAAAAGCAACGTGTGCGAGCGCTGCAACCAGCTGGCATGGAGGGGGCTGTGCCTATGAGGGTGGCATTCCACTGCTTCCAAACATCATGGCTGTTGGGGAATGTCGCTGACTTGTGATAAAACTCTGAGCCACACCAAAGAGGTGTTTGAAGGAGAGCAGTTTATCACAGCCTGTCAAAGGTCCACTTGTAGTAGTTTAATAGCATGAATCGTTGCACTGCAAAGCCCCAAAATGTCCTGGAGATCTCCATCATTTACTAGCACAGATATTGCTGTTGTCTCTGCTTTCTTGTCCTCACTCTGCACATAAAGGCTCTGGCTGTAGTCCACCTCCTAGCTCCCGCCCTTCATGATGTTTAAGATTACATACCCCAGCTTCACCCAAAAGCCTGCTCACTGGGTCTTTTCCTTCCTTGGTGAATGCCACTGTGAGGCTTTGTTTGTTAGAGCTCCATCAGTATATTCATTTAGCAACACGCATACTCATTTGAACTGAATACAGGGACTGAATTTAAGTCTCTAGACAAGTGATTAAGAGCTTTATTAAATAGAAATGTTTTGCTGAGCTCCAGCTTGGATTATCTGTCCCTCAGTATGTGTATAATCAAAACTGATTCTCTGATCTTGGATAAAAACTCTAGAGGATCTGTTTCATTTTTTTCTTCCTTTGTGTAAAATGGGAATGCTAACATTTCCTTACCGACTTCCTTGGGTTGCTGGGGGGTTTAATGCTGCCTGGAAAGTGCTTTGAACATGAGAACTGCTGTGACGGAATTACCGAGAGCTTTGCTTCTGGAATTTAATTGCTCAGTTAAGGGGGGAAAGTAGTTCAGTACCAGCTGGCAGTGAAATTCTATTGAAGTTTGTATGCAATACATGGGAAATAATTTTCAATCTGGTTATTCAGGATTGTATTTTAAATTTTGGATGACTTTTCATTACTCTCTGATATATTTTAAGTTAATAATTTTCCTTGAAAAATATTAATGTGGGTGAGATTTCTTTTGTTCTTATTTTATAACAGGCTCTTAGCAAAACTTGATGTGTGCTTATTGTAGATCATTGCAGTTATTATGCACAAGCATAATCACTTCTGACAGTGAAAGTGAAATGAGTATATTTTAATAAGCTGTGCACTTTCCATTTTTGGCATTTATGTGCTCCAAAAGGAGGGGTGAGGTTCAAGGTCTCGCCGTGCTCTCAATAAAACCCGGTTGCCTAGCATTTTTAACACTTGGCAGCACCATTCCTAATGTGTCTTTTGCTGGCAGCCAGGCTGTGCTGCTCCTCGGTGGGAGGGAACATGGAGCTGAGCAGAAGCTCCCGGCTCAGGCAGGCTTCCTTCTGTGAGTACCAGTTTAAACCCTGCTCTGGAAATTGTAAATACATAATTTGATGCCCATGGTGATGTTTTCCTTTTTTGCCCCTCAGTGTTGGTTGGCAACAGGAGTGGACTGGCACATTTCCAAATTGCACTAATGTTTAGGAAGTGGGGTGTTTCAAGCCTGTTACTGAAACTTCAGTTTAGATGACTGTAATCTGACAGCAGATTCAAAGAAAGAAAGAAAGGAAGAAAGGAAGAGAAAGGAAGGAAGAAAGATCCAGCTGCATTTTTTTCCTCAGCAATCTCAGAAGAATGAATTGCTAGCATGTGTTACACAGTATAAACTGTGAAGGAACTTTTAGGGGCTGTGAAGTTTATAAGCTTCATCTCTTTATGCTAAAACAAAGATTAATCTGCAGTGTTTTCTTAGTTTTAAGTGTTGCTTGTAAGAATAACTATGAGCAGTGTTACCAAAGTCTTAGATTTACTGAAGGTGAAAGGCTTTGGCTTTCTCATGAGTTTTCCAATTTATCCAGGTTGAACAGGATGGAGGAGTCAGTGCTTCCCCGGCTTAGCAGCTTTGGACATCCTGGGTAACCGAGGCACTTGCTGGAAGCAGGGCTTGAGTCAGCCCCTGTGGTGCCTGTTAGTACATGGGAGGACTGCCAGTCTCACAGCACTGAGAGATGCAGTTTGCATGTGATGCAGTTTGACTGTTTGGGAGCCCCTAAATAGGTATTAAAAAGCATTTTAGCAAGCTTTCTATCAGTCTACTGAGTATTTCAGATGATGAAGGCACAAAGCAGTGCACTTAATGACATCAGCCAGGAGAATAGTAACGTTAATTAGGCATTCTGCAAAACCAAGGACTGAAGCTTTGCAACTTCTGGCTGATAGAAGCAGGTCGCCTTGAACATGAAGAAACCTGAAGTGCATGTAAAGTGTAGCCAAAATTTTGAGAAATATGTCCTAATTTTCAGCTACACCACATCTGACAAATGTTCCTTGACCCTCTTTACTACTGAAGCAGTGGGAAACGTTCCATTTAACTCAGTGGGTAGAAGGTCAAGACTCTTTGGCCTCTTTTCCTGGTGGCCTTGTATTGTGCAGGATGGAGATGGGGGCCAGAACCTTTGAGCTTTTAAATTAGGAATAAGTGGGATGGGGGTTGGAAAAAGGGGGAGAGAGGGGAATCACTTTATGACAAGCTGAATCTCAGTGGCTGGTATTCAATATGAAGTGTTGCTTTTAGTACAGAACCCAGATAATCTATTTTACATATTTGTCCTGTAGGCAGAAAATAATTTTCACACTGACTGTGCTCCAATAGTTGGGTGCCATTTCCTGATTTTCTAATTTGAGAAATAGAGCTAGAAATTAGCATGTGATTAAAAAGCTGTTGGAAAAATTTCCTAAGCTCTTAAAATAAATGCATGCAAAAAATGTTAGAGGAAAAACCCCAGCTCTGCTAAAGCGTGAAGACAGAAACAGTGAATGACGTGCTCATAGAAGGGGTGCAAATTTTGGGTTTGGTTTTTAGGTTCTTTTTCAGGTAAATTCTCTCTGAGTGAGCACTGAACCTACATTCAAATATTTTGAATGGGAAGGTGCTTTCCTTGTCCCTGAGGACATAGGAATGCGTGGACCTGTGAAACTCAGTGGTACGGTGTTGATCTCCTGATGCTGATGCAGGCCACTGAGGTATGTACATGTGGCATTTCTAAACCCCGAAATTTGGAGATTGAAGGTGGAAAAAGGGAAAGATTTTCCCAGTGCTTGCCAGGATTTTACTATTTTATTTTCTTTACTATTATTTACTACCATCCCTAGCTGAAGGGTTCTTGTTTCAAGTACTTTTCAAGAGCTTTCCAGCATTTGACCCTGGGGTTTAGGATTTTACATCAGGAAGCGATTGCTAAACTCAGTAAGAAATGTTGTATTTAGCCTGATAAACCTCCTTGTTCTTCCCTGACGGTATTAAATGGGCTGTTTGGATTTTGCTTCCAATATATTTGTCCTTGCTAACAGTGATACCAGGCGCAAGGGTCAATTAGGAAAACAGCTACATGAAGTGTAGTGGACGCACATCTCTGGATTTCATGCTATTATTGATTGATCACCTTGTTTCACTGATTGCTGAAGCACTTACACTATTAGCATCTCTATCCAAAGTTTACTTTGGCTAAAGTCAGCTTCCTGTTGTGTTTTGCCCTGCCCATACATCTAACGAGGAGCAAACACAGCATTTTGCAGCACGAACTCCATCAGGTTTTAAAATAACAATAAATGAGGAAAAAAAGCATAGTCAAAGATCTACCAGGGGTGCAAGGGCAGGTAGATCCTTCATTTCAAACTACTTCTTCATCTTCTGCTGTGGCGTTTCCTTGTGCTCTTCCATGCTTTATTAAGCTCTTGTGTGTGCACATACTCTCTCATGTACACTCTTTTGCACCCTTTCTGATGCTCTTGCTCTTCTTAACATGTTCACGTGCCCTCTCTTTCTCTCTCCCTCTCATGTCTACTTGCATTCTCACTCTCATCTGTCCTTCCTATACCGCCACCCAACTGTGATGGGTTATTTTTGTGACTTGGAGAGGTGATCAGGCAGTTTGTGTACAAGTCAACAAAATGTCTTGTCTGCCAGTAGAGTGGAGTTGCCTTTCTGATGCATTGGCTTTCAGTATTAAGTTTCTGACCCAGCCAAGGTGGACAGGGTGATGCGTGAGATTTTGTGTTGTGGTTGCTTGAATTTTGAAGGGTGGTTTCTAGTGTCATGCAATCCCTGGATCCAGCATGGTGAGTAGGACTGCTGTGAACCAGTTACAGAGTCTGCTGCATCAAGTAGGGTTTTTCCTGTTGTTAAAGAGTCTCTGCCATCTGTTTGGAAAAAAAAGATTTTTCTGACCCTCATACCTTTGAGGTTTGCATACCTTGTTTCTTGCTGCTTGAGAAAACCTTTGAAACTTCAGCTTAAGAAATTCTTTCCATCCATTTGTTTCTTGCCCCTCACCCTTCTGTTTTATTTTTTGCCCAAGTCTAAACTAAATTCTGACAACACAGCTCATTGTGATGGCCTTCTCTTCACTCCAGATACTGTATTACTCCTCTTTCATCTACCATTTGTCGTTTTGTTTTATGGCTCTCTTTGTTGCAGCCTTCTTTGTTGTTTCTTCCAGATTATGCTCCTCAGGGATTTTTGTATCAGTGTGACTGAACATTGCTTGCAGCCATGCCAGATTGTGCTGTGATCATATTGGATTTCACAAACCAAGGTTAGGCCAGGTCAGAACTTGGTTGAAATAACATAGACTGCAAGATTGCCTGCTGGCCAGTGGGAACATAATAGCAACAAATACCTGACCTAGATGCTGATTCAGCCAGTTCAGGCCAATGGTGTTGCCATGCTGTTTGTGGTGGATGTGTTAGAAAGGAGAAGTTCTGTCCTGTTCTGGCTGGTAGGATTTCACAGCGTTTTCTTTTTTAATAAAAGTACTGATGTTAATTCTTGTGTTTTGGCCCATTCCAAATCCCTTAATTCTTTATCAGGATTACATTGCAATTCAACAGAATATTATATTCTCTGATCTTCTTTGCCCTGTTTTCCTGATGAGTGAGCGACTGCATGGTATTTAGTTGCTGGCTAGGCTTAAACCATCGTAACTGTACCCTTGTGTGATGTTTGCCCTCAAACCTTGCTACTGCTGTCCAAAAAGTTCCATTTCTGTGCTGAGTTAAACAGTTTCGAAATTTTCTTTTATTTCCTGATCTTATGATGCAAAATAACGTTATACCAAGACCTTCAGATGGAAAGTCCCAGAAAGTTAGAAATCATTAGTAAATTAGAAAATAATAGTTGAGTTTTTCTTAGAGTTGCTTGAAGTTTCTGACAAAAGACTGTATAAAGATGAGTATGTTCAGGCTTTGCTTCACTGAGTGTATAGTAGGTGGGAAATGCCCTGCAATTATGCTAGAGTGCCCCAAATGATGCAAAGTTTTATTATATAGATAAGGCCTTAATTACCATAAAAGTATTTGGACCTGTCTGTGTTGTATAGGAATAAGGTATTAAAGCCCCTTAAGATAATCCTGTAAGAGGCTAGAAAATGAACATTACAAGTATGTGATTGTGTGAAATAAAGACCAGAATTAATCTGAGCTATGAGTACCAACCTTTGTTTCATCCCACCCCATGCTGAGCCAGAGGAAGGGCTGCAGGAGGGTTTGTATCCATGCTGGGAAAATACTCATGAAGTTGAGGGAACAGCAGTACAATCAGCTACAGATATCTTTGTGTGATGTCTTTCTGTGAATATGTAGCATTAGTCTGGGGAATGAAGTCTGTACCTGCTGGAACAATTTACCGTGGCAGGATGTGGAACGGATGACCAGGTGCGTAACCCCCTGGAGTATTTTCATCTTTTGAAGGTTTTTGGGTTGCTTTTAGCAGTCAGTGTCTGTATTTTGAGTGTCCAAGTTGTGCTCTTTAACTGAGTGAAAATGGTGAGCATGACGACTTTCAAATCCAAGTTTATATATATTTCTGCATAGAAAAAAATGGGGAATTTAAAAATGGAATAGGAAGATTAATATTGGATAAAAATTGGGATTTGTAATCTGATTGGAAACATTCCCCCATTGGCATTGAGGTTACCCATAATTGTTCTTAATAGGTAAATTATCTCTGTCTCTGATAATCCTGTTCGTTAGAGCAAAGCTTGGCACTGCCAGCAGAGATATGGAACACGTAGTGCAGAAGGCTGACAGGAGCCTTTCATCTCTTCCATCCCTTGCCAAGGGCTTACTGTACATGCAAATTCATCAACGCTTCCATTATAGAGCATTTATATATCCTGGGCAGGGTGAAATCTGGTAGTTAATTGCTCTGTACGGTCAGGGGGCCATTCTCCAATGGAAGTATCTGCAAGGTGGGACCATAGTGGCTGATGCTGCTGCAGCATTAATAACTATATAGGGGAATGTTCTTCAGAAGGGTATGGAGAGCTTTGTTGATTGATTCTTTTCCTACCTCCTCTGTTTTAGGAAGAGGCAGCCTGGCTAATCTTTCTTATGAAAGCAGCATGACTAATGTTTGCCTGCTGAACAGATATGCTGGATAAGATTATATATTTTTTGCTGTTGTTTTCAGCTGTTATTTACAGGATCAATAAAAGTGATTTTCAATTCAAGGATAATTTTTTACCAGCAAGCTGCATAGCCTTCGAGGTTGGAATATTGGATCTGCTCTTTTTCAGAACAAGTTAATTTAAGAATGATAGGTAGCTTTCAGTTCAGAATTACTTTTTCTAAATGAAAGGAGGGATACAGCTGGAAGAAACACCTTGAGGGGGAAAGAACTTTGCCTCAGAACATCATTGCTTACACCGCCCACAGATACTTAATGCTTTAGCTGCTTTTCTTTAAGGAATAATCACTTAACTGCAGACAACATTTTAATGACAAATGCAATATAAGAACAAAATACAGAGCTGTTTTATTATAACCATAGTTCAGTTACTAGTGAAGTCTGTGCAGATGCTTCTGTGGACTTTACTGGGCATTGGCTGATACCCTCTGTAAAGTGCAGGATAGTATTTTGTGGTCATTGTGACCATTGACAAGAGTATTTCATGCCATGGTGGAAGTATTCCAGGTCAAAAGCAAGTGTATTCACACATACAAATTCAAGTGCCATTCATTCGTTTTGCATGGTTATTTTATATGATTCTTTTGTGACCTGCTGAGAAAGTTGCATAAGCATTACACATGCCATGCATACACACACAAATACACGTGTTTTAATAGATCTTACATTCCTCCACTCTGTATTTACCCTTTCCCTCCATTGCACACTTAAGATAGGAGGCTTCATTCTAAAAGGGCTGTCAGTATGAGGCTTCAGTTCTGCCTCTATGGCTGGGGTAAGATAGAGCTGGAAATTAGTAAAATCATGCAGATATTCTTTTATAAGCAAGAGCCCACAACTACAATCAGTATGAATTTTGCAGGGTAAGAACAAAATAGCCAAGAAATGTTCTTCCAGTGGAAGCAGTACAGATGAACGTGCCAGAGAAGTTGATTAGATTTTTAGATTAAAAACATAATGCCATTTTTTAGATCAAACTCAACCCATCACAAGTCCCAGAGCATTGTCAAGCATAAGCAGAGTCTCTCTAACCTTCTTGTACTCTAATAAGTGTAGGGCTTTAGGGGTTTTATTTTATTACCTATAAAATACACAGTCTGTGGAAGGTGCTATTAACTTTGAGAGCTTTGGGTTCAGACCCAAAATATTGTAAGTCTTCTTGTTCTATTTTTCTCAAGGTCTATACATCCATACATTTTATTCATCAAGAAAGAAAATGAAATGCATACTTTATGATTTCCCTTCCTCCTTTTTATAAGTAAGGCATCGAGGAGGAAAAGAAGCAGATTGGTTTTGTTGGTTTTCTTCTAGTCAGAACAATGTGATGGTGAAGATCTCTTAAAAAAATGAAAGGTATTTTACTTTACCATGAATAGTGTAGTTTTCTTTTTTTAGATGACTAATTGTCTATAATATTCCCGTAAGAATCTGGTTTTGGATGGCTGTGTTGCTGATGAGAGCTACTGGCAACAGAATCTTTCTAACACTCAAATGCAAGTTTATTAAAAGAATAATGGGAACAGATGTTTTCAATTCATAAAATGTAGCAAGTAAATGGTACATCCACTTGTTATTTCAATTCCTTTGAAATTTAGTGATCTCATTTAGGGCTAGGTTTTCAAAAGAGCTTAGCCCACTGTTGGCTCATTGTTCTCAGTATAAACTGATGGATGATGAACGTGTTTGAAAACCACAGCATTTCATGCCTAAAAGGGAGCTGCTAACTACTGATGCTTCTAAAAATCTGGCCCACGTTCCTGATGAGTGAATGCTGATCATCATAGAGGATTCATACATGCAATCTCTGAGTAATACCCTGAATTTGTCCATGATTGTATATATGATGGCTTCTTAATTTACTGTTGCACTAGGCATTTTAATTCAAATTTTGCTAATACTGTAGGATTAACTGTAGATTATGATTCTGGCATTTACTCTCATACAAACAGAAGAACCAGTTCTTTTGCTTCTACAGTCTCTTTCTTCCTTCTCATCCTGCTGTGTAGTAATTTGTACTCAAAACTGGCCTGAGGTTTTGATAAGGTTTCTTGTTTAAGCTGATGCAATTGCTTGGGGAAAGGGAGATGCTGGAAATTAATAAAAGAAGAGACTGGCATCTTTTTATCTTCTGATGACACGTTTTCATGGGGCTGAAATGATTTACCAAACCCGGTGATTTGAATGGGCTCTTGCCAGCATTGCACAGTGAGCAGTTCTGGTTTTGCTTTTATTCCTCTGTGGTAGGATGGGCTGCATCTACTTTACTTCTGCACTGTTAGCTCAAACACATACTTGAGAAAATGTGCTAGGAGGTTACATTAAAACCTTTGTAAAGGGTGAAGTATAAATAATATATGCAACAGGACTGAGATGTTATGTTTGTCTTTGCTAGAGGAAATAGCAGGAGGCCAATGTTGTTGCTGTTGCCAGTATTGAAAAAAGCTTTGTAGCAGGCTGAAATCGCTCTATTGAAACATAACCTCTCCAGAGATCTTCTCCACTCCCAAACTGCAGATGTGCTGGAAACACAAATTTGTGTCGTTGTGTTTGCACTTGTTTCACTGTGTAGCAACCTCAGATTGTCATGGCATGCAGCCTGTTTGCATTAGTGACTTGCTGTTGAATTCATCTGTATTCCTTCAAGTCCCTCATTTGTTGCATTTTTTTGGAGTGCTTGATGCCTCTAATGGCTTTGCTATCTAAAGTTTGCCTTATTTTCTTTCTTTTTCCTTCCAGCTGATATTATTTCTACAGTTGAGTTCAACCACACTGGAGAACTGCTGGCTACTGGTGACAAGGGAGGTCGGGTTGTTATATTCCAAAGGGAACCTGAGGTATGTGAGCTACCAATGTAGTCCTTAACTTGCTAAAACCTGGCTTTATTTTTAGTACTTTAATTGGATATAACTAACAGACCGGTTTATGATCTCAAGATTCAGTAAAACAGAATGTCACCACTTTGGAGAGGAAGTGAATGTGGGTTAGGATCTTTTACTTGGAAGTTTGTTGACCCAAACAAAAAATGCATTAAAGCTCTAAAATTATAAGCTGAGAACAAAGAAGGTTGATTTTGTTTTACTTCTACATCATTTGAATAACTTTTGCCTGTTTGATGGAGCCATTCCATTTAAAACAATGCCTTTGCTGTGATATCTTTATGTTTCACATTTTCAGTATCTCTTGTAGAAAGCTTTCCTAAATAATTGACATTTCTTCAAATATGCTGCCTTTTATTAAATATTGCTTCAATACTTAGCGGAAATTTCATTTCTGTAGACACAAATCTGTCAATATCACTTTTTGGATGAAAGATTAAATTAAACTTTCAATATTTTTATATTTATAAGGCTGCCTATGCACCTTTCCTAAGAGATGGAGATGTATTGCCGTCATAAACCATATGTTTTTGTTGTATTTATTCTCTGTAGAGTAAAAATGAGCCTTACAATCAGGGGGAGTACAATGTTTACAGCACTTTCCAGAGCCATGAACCTGAATTTGATTATTTGAAGAGCTTGGAGATAGAAGAAAAAATAAACAAGATCAAGTGGTTACCACAGCAAAATGCAGCTCACTCACTTTTATCAACAAATGGTAAGATGAAAGAATGTAGGACATATCAGCCAATTTGCTCTTGTGCATTTTAGTGCTGACTGTATATATTTGTTCATTTTAATCTAGTGGTTTAGTAATTCCCTCTTACAGAGTTTACCAGGACTGTCATACTGACACTTATATCTGTTATTTATGTATTTTATTCATAGCCATAGGGTTTTTCCTAGTGATTATCCATAGATATTCAGTGAGCTCTATCAATTTTTGTTACTAACATTCAGTGCTATCCTGAAGTACATTTTGTGACAAGGGCATTGCCTTACTCAGCAGCTGTGTTTCACAGGGGATCTAGAGTTTTGTCTGCTGCATTTGTCATAACTTTTATTCTTTGTAGATGTGGAAATGAATGTAGATAAGAGATTGATTTCTTTTTCTTTTCATTAATTAGCATTAGAATGGTTGAGTTCTGAGGAGTTACACAAGTCTTTGGAAGGCAGTACTAATAGTGCTGGAATATCGATCCATCTTTCTAGCAGTCTTAAGGCCTAGTGATTAAAAAATGCAGTAGTATTGCTGAGAGGGGATACACAGATATGACATAGCGGAAAGAAACTGAATGGAGCCCAACATGTTCAGGTGTCAGTTAGGAAACATTCTGAACATATTGATACCCACAACCTTTATCATTGCTGATACAAATATTATTTTAAATTTTCAATGTTGGATATAATTTTTAACAGAAAAGACCTTTTCTTGTGAAGTTTGAGCATAATTCGAAATTGCTGATATAGGAGTAGTGTAATCTCACTTTGTGAATTGATGCCTTAGAGCAAAATGATTGCTTCCAGTTAAAATTTATAGCAATAACTGGTATTTACATTAATAATTATTAAATAATTTTATGTTTTGTATTCTGTTTTCCTTAACAGACTTGTTAAAGAAAACTGCAAGTTGTTTTTTGACTTTCAGGGGTCACTGTTGCAATATTTGAAATGAAACATATCTGGTTTAGCTACATGATTTGTGCTAATTGAAAGATTTGTCAGCTACTTGCAAAGTTTGGGAGTTTACTGCTGCACATTTCCCTTGGTCAAAATATCTGTTCTACTTATGAAAACTTTAAGAACATCCTATTACAAGTGCATGATACAAAATTAATAGAATGATAGAAGAGTTAGAGTTGGAAAGGACCTTAAGATCATCAAGTTCCAACCGCCCTGCTATAAGCAGGGACACCTCACACTAAACCATGTCACCCAAGGCTCTGTCCAACCTGGCCTTAAACACTGCCAGGGATGGAGCATTCACA